>JAXIVJ010010619.1:0-46529 GCA_036785665.1 Chirona hameri | reverse complement strand
GTCCCCCTGATGCACGGTTTACTCGGGGGGCGTGACTGCGGGGGGGGTTAATGTCCCCCCTGATGCACGGTTTACTGGGGGCGTGACTGCGGGGGGGGGGTAATGTCCCCCTGATGCACGGTTTACTGGGGGGCGTGACTGGGGGGGGTTAATGTCCCCCCCTGATGCACGGTTTACTGGGGGCGTGACTGGGGGGGGGGGGGTAATGTCCCCCCTGATGCACGGTTTACTGGGGGGGCGTGACTGGGGGGGGGGTTAATGTCCCCCCCTGATGCACGGTTTACTGGGGGGCGTGACTAGGGGGGGGGGGTAATGTCCCCCCTGATGCACGGTTTACTGGGGGGGGCGTGACTGGGGGAGGGGGGGTTATGTCCCCCCTGATGCACGGTTTACTGGGGGGCGTGACTGGGGGGGGGGGGGGTAATGTCCCCCCTGATGCACGGTTTACTGGGGGGCGGGCGTGATGCTGGGGGTAATGTCCCCCCTGATGCACGGTTTACGGGGGGGCGTGACTGGGGGGGGGTTAATGTCCCCCCCTGATGCACGGTTTACTGGGGGGCGTGACTGTCGGGCGGGGGGGGGGGGGGTAATGTCCCCCCTGATGCACGGTTTACTGAAGGCGTGACTGGGGGGGGGTTAATGTCCCCCTGATGCACGGTTTACTGGGGGGGGGCGTGACTGGGGGGGGGGGGGGTAATGTCCCCCCTGATGCACGGTTTACCTGGGGGGGCGTGACTGGGGGGGGAGTTAATGTCCCCCTGATGCACGGATTACTGGGGGGGGCGTGACTGGGGGGGGTAATGTCCCCCTGATGCACGGTTTACTGGGGGCGTGACTGGGGGGGGGGGTTAATGTCCCCCCTGATGCACGGTTTACTGGGGGGAGCGTGACTGGGGGGTGGTTAATGTCCCCCCTGATGCACGGTTTACTTGGGGGGCGTGACGGGGGGGGGGGGGGTAATGTCCCACGCCTGATGCACGGTTTACTGGGGGGGGGCGTGACTGGGGGGGGGGGGTAATGTCCCCCCTGATGCACGGTTTACTGGGAGGGCGTGACCTGGGGGGGGGGGGGGGGGGGGGGGGGGGGTAATGTCCCCCCTGATGCACGGTTTACTGGGGGGGGCGTGACTGGGGGGGGGGGGGGTAATGTCCCCCCAGATGCACGGTTTACTGGGGGGGCGTGACTAGGGGGGGGGTTAATGTCCCCCATGATGCACGGTTTACTGGGGGGGCGTGACTGGGGGGGGGGGTAATGTCCCCCCTGATGCACGGTTTACTGGGGGGCGTGACTGGGGGGTGGGGGGTTATGTCTCCCCTGATGCACGGTTTACTGGGGGGCGTACTGGGGGGGGGGTAATGTCCCCCCTGATGCACGGTTTACTGGGGGGGCGTGACTGGGGGGGGGGGGGGGTAATGTCCACCCATGATGCAACGGTTTACTGGGGGGGGGGCGTGACTGGGGGGGGGGGGGGGGTAATGTCCCCCCTGATGCACGGTTTACTGGGGGGCGTGACCTGGGGGGGGGGGGGGGGGTTAATGTCCCCCTGATGCACGGTGTACTGGGGGGGGGCGTGACTGGGGGGGGGGTAATGTCCCCCTGATGCACGGTTTACTGGGGGCGTGACTGGGGGGGGGGGGGTAATGTCCCCTGATGCACGGTTTCTGGGGGGGGCGTGACTGGGGGGGGGGGGGTAATGTCCCCCCTGATGCACGGTTTACTGGGGGGGCGTGACTGCGGGGGGGGGGGGTAATGTCCCCCTGATGCACGGTTTACTGGGGGGGCGTGACTGGGGGGGGGGGGGGTAATGTCCCCCCTGATGCACGGTTTACTGGGGGGCGTGACACTGGGGGGGTTAATGTCCCCCTGATGCACGGTTTACTGGGGGGGGGGGGCGTGACTGGGGGCGGGGTTAATGTCCCCCTGATGCACGGTTTACTGGGGGGGCGTGACTGGGGGGGGTTAATGTCCCCCCTGATGCACGTTTACTGGGGGGCGTGACTGGGGGGGGGGGGTAATGTCCCCCCTGATGCACGGTTTACTGGGGGGGGCGTGACTGGGGGGGGGGTTAATGTCCCCCCTGATGCACGGTTTACTGGGGGCGTGACTGGGGGGGGGGGGTAATGTCCCCCCTGATGCACGGTTTACTGGGGGCGTGACTGGGGGGGGGGGGGGGGTGGTATTGTCCCCCCCTGATGCACGGTTTACTGGGGGGGGCGTGACTGGGGGGGGGGGGTTAATGTCCCCCCTGATGGCACGGTTTACTGGGGGGCGTGACTGGGGTGGGGGGGGTAATGTCCCCCCCTGATTCACCGGTTTACTGGGGGGGGCGTGACTGGGGGGGGGGGTAATGTCCCCCTGATGCACGGTTTACTGGGGGCGTGACGGGGGGGGGGGGTAATGTCCCACCTGATGCACGGTTTACTGGGGGGGCGTGACTGGGGGGGGGGGGGGGTTAATGTCCCCACCTGATGCAACGGTTTACTGGGGGGGCGTGACTGGGGGGGGGTAATAGTCCCCCCCTGATGCACGGTTTACTGGAGGGGTGGGGCCGTGACTGGGGGGGGGGGGGTTAATGTCCCCCCTGATGCACGGTTTACTGGGGGGCGTGACTGGGGGGGGGGGGGGGGGTAATGTCCCCCTGATGCCACGGTTTACTGGGGGGGGGGCGTGACTGGGGGGGGGGTAATGTCCCCCCCTGATGCACGGTTTACTGGGGGGGCGTGACTGGGGGGGGGGTTAATGTCCCCCCCTGATTGCATTTGCGCAATAAGCTGGAAAACTAATATCGTTTATCAACGTGAAACTTCGAGTACCTTCTTATAAATAATTTTTACGTCTTGTGTGAAGAAAAATAAAAACAAATCGTCTAATTTTGTTCGAGTTATAGCAATTTAGTGACGTCACTACACTCGAGTTTTACACCAAAATCAGCTCAACTTTGCAAGCCGTACAATGCCACATTTGAAGCAAATGAAATCGAAAAAACGCCAAAAGATAGCAAATTACAAACTGCCTCAAACTGATTATCTCGGATTTTTTTAACTTTTTAGTTTCTGACCCCCAAAAAACCTCAAAAAAAGTTTTTTTAGGGGAATATTATAAAAAAATCAAGATTTTTTTGAAATATTCAACACACCGGACGATATGTCAGAGAACCATACCTAGGCAACTACCATGCCAAATTTAAAACTGATATCTCCATTTTTGAGTGACTTATGACATCTAAAGTATGGGTAACTTATGAAGTCATATTTGAAATTGCTAATTTTGGCTTGTATTGACTAGATACAGACAAATTACATGCCACTACTGTATTTCTGAGACAAAACTGGTCTATAAACATGCCTTTATTGTTTAGATTTAACAATTTAACATTTTGACCTTCGGTGACCTGAACTTGGACCTGAAATTGACATTGACTTCACGTAAATGAAGTCAGGTGGTAAAATGGCTCACTATCGAAGTATACGGGAACATAACTCATAAAACATGTGTTGCATGACTTTCGTAGATATTTTTGAGCATAGTGACCTTTTGTGACCTGACCTTGACTTTGACCTTGGCCAACAATCTCACTTTAGCTCATGCGGGATATGTATCATACCTTGGCAGCACTTTGGGAGAAAATGGTCGCAATCGAAGGCTTTGGATGGAAAGTATGGCCCATAACTCAAATACGCCGATTTTGACCTTTGACCTGATCGCGACTCTGACATTTGACCTCTCTTTGACATTATTGAGCATGCTTTATATTGTGTAATTGAGAGTTTTCGATTGCCGCCTTGCGGGTCTCGCTGCGAGCATTTGTACGGAAGATAACAGTGGGTTTGACCCCCCCCCCCCCCCCATGTTCCCAATGTTTCGAAGCATTTTTGCTTCAAATAAGTTGGTTTTAAAAGTAGGATAAAAAAGATAGAGGCTCTGGAATTTCCTAGACTGCATCCGATAGTGCCATCTGGCAGTCGGCGCTGGAACACAGTGGTTTGGAAAGGCGCGGGCGTGACAAAAAGCGCACGGCTGAAACGGCACTAATTGGTCGAAACTGAGAAAACTAAAAAGTGACATATCCTTAGATCTATAATGGAACCGGGCACCAAGAGAGCCAATTTGCTTTCGGAAATGGTCTAAAAAAGCACTCTAGCACGCATTCATGAAATTTCTACATCGGGTGACTTGTGGGAACGTGTTGACTGAGAGGTCACTAACCACACACCAAATTTGAACAATCGGCTCAGCCGTTCCTGAGATATAGAATAGAGGTGTGCACGTGCTGTGAGCGGTCGGTTGTCTGTCAGTTGTGTTGTGAAAGGTCGGTTATCCGTCAGTTGTGTTGTGACGGGTCGGTTGTCTGCCAGTTGTGTTGTGACGGGTCGGTTGTCTGTCAGCTGTGTTGTGTCGGGTCGTTTGTCTGTCAGTTGTGTTGTGCCGGGTCGTTTGTATGTCAGTTGTGTTGTGGATGGGTCGGCTGTATGTCAGCTGTGTTGTGACGGGTCGGTTGTCCGTCAGTTGTGTTGTGACGGGTCGGTTGTCCGTCAGTTGTGTTGTGACGGGTCTGGTTGTACTGTCAGCTGTGTTGTGACGGGTCGGTTGTCTGCCAGCTGTGTTGTGACGGGTCAGTTGTCCGTCAGTTGTGTTGTGACGGGTCGGTTGTCTGTCAGTTGTGTTGTGACCGGTCGTTTGTATGTCAGTAGTGTTGTGACGGGTGGGTTGTCCGTCAGTTGTGTTGTGACGGGTCGGTTGTATGTCAGTTGTGTTGTGATGGGTCGGCTGTATGTCAGTTGTTTGTGACGGGTGGGTTGTCCGTCAGTTGTGTTGTGACGGGTCGGTTGTATGTCAGCTGTGTTGTGACGGGTCGGTTGTCTGTCAGCTGTGTTGTGACGGGTCGGTTGTCTGTCAGCTGTGTTGTGACGGATCGGTTGTCTGTCAGCTGTGTTGTGACGGGTCGTTGTCTGTCAGTTGTTTTGTGACGGGTCGGCTATATGTCAGAACATGTTGTGACGGGTCGGTTGTCTGTCAGTCGTGTTGTGACGGGTCGGTTGTCTGTCAGCTATGTTGTGACGGGTCGGTTGTATGTCAGCTGTGTTGAGACGGGTTGGTTGTATGTCAGCTGTGTTGTGACGGGTCGGTTGTATGTCAGTTGTGTTGTGACGGGTCGGTTGTCTGTCAGTTGTGTTGTGACGGGTCGGCTATATGTCAGAACATAGTTGTGACGGGTCGGTTGTCCGTCAGTTGTGTTGTGACGGGTCGGTGTCTGCCAGTTGTGTTGTGACGGGTCGGTTGTCTGTCAGCTGTGTTGTGTCGGTCGTGTTTGTCTGTCAGTTGTGTTGTGCCGGGTTGTTTGTATGTCAGTTGTGTTGTGACGGGTCGGCTGTATGTCAGCTGTGTTGTGACGGGTCGGTTATCTGTGAGCTGTGTTGTGACGGGTCGGTTGTCCGTCAGTTGTGTTGTGACGGGTCGGTTGTCTGTCAGTTGTGTTGTGACGGGTCGTTTATCTGTCAGTTGTGTTGTGACGGGTCGGTTGACTGTCAGCTGTGTTGTGACGGGTCGGTTGTCTGTCATTTGTGTTGTGACGGGTCGGTTGTATGTCAGCTGTGTTATGACGGGTCGGTTGTCTGTCAGTTGTGTTGTGACGGGTCGGTTGTCTGTCAGTTGTGTTGTGACGGGTCGGTTGTCTGTCAGTTGTGTTGCGGCGGTTCGGTTGGATTGTGATGGGTTGTGCTGTGACGGGTCGGTTGGATTGGAGCGGCTTCGTTGTGCGATCCGTGTAAACAATGATCACAGTAACAATCATGACACAACAGTAACAATCACATGGACAATCAGTGTACCTCAAAGATCGACTGAGTCGCATTTTTAGAGCCGTGTATTTAGAGCAGTGGTTCTCATCGTCAAGGCTGTGGTTGTGGTTACCCCTTTTTGATGCCCAGAATGACTCGTTATCCCTTCCCCATTGCGCAGACCGCGGTTCTCGGCTTCAGGCTATGCGGTACAGCATAATTGCAGGCGCTTACTACTAGTGCCATCTAGGGACGGAAATATAAGTAGACGTCTGTTGAGTTGCTCTCAGGCTGGATGGAGACTTCCAGTTTGCGGGGAGCTCGTGGGTAAACTACCGGCCAACTTGGGCCAATGGCTAGTTTCTTAACCCTATTTGTAACAGGGGAGGGGGCGGATTCCGCCCCCTCCCCACCATGTTTTTCACAGATATGTTTTTCGCAGATATCTCCAGCACGGCTGGGAGCAGGTCCATGAAAGTTTGGGACTTTTCCCAAAATCGATTTTCACATTCAGTGTCAAAAATTTTAGTTCTTAACCTGAACAGAGGCGGTTCCAGGGCACGTTTTTGGGAAGATTCAGCAGCGACATTTGGCGATAATACGGAAATGCGATCTTCATGGTTTCTTCCAAACTGGAACAAGTATAAAGGAGTTGCATCGGTTTACGGTGATTGAAGCAAGTGCAAATTAGTTGATTTTAATGAAATATCGTAAAAATGTCCTGGCAGAGGCGGTTTCAGGGGCGTGAAAAGGAGAGGTTTCTTGGAAGTATGCAATGCTTGGCGGGAAGCCAATAGAGCAATGTAAGGGGCATTTATAGCTATCAAGATGAAAAGATATATTCTCCATTCATTATTTGCATAATGTATTGCATATAGAGTTGCAGGAGCGTGTTCAGGCACATGAAAAGGGGGTGACTGACATGGTGATGACCATATTCCAGCGATTACGACGTAATAAACAGTTATTTTATGAAGATATATGCACATATGAGGACAAGAATGACCTCATTTTTTTTGCAGAGACGCGCTCAGGAATGGAAGAAAGGGGTCATATTATTGCAAAGCAATTAAGATGCATGGGTCTACAATGACATAACATACAGCAGTTTCCGGATGAAACATGTACCACAGGGTACTCTACGAACGATTATAAGATAATTGGCGAGTCCAGGAAGGGTAAAAAGGGGCGTAAGCAATGTGAATTGAAGTTGTAAGTGAAATAGTCACTGTTGACTAGTTAGTATCATAATAGCGGGTAATATACCTATCAAAAGTTCTTGCGCCTCCCCAGTTTTGATCCTGGATACGCCTATGATGAAGTACAACATGCAAAAAAAAGAACTATCTACAATCAGTGGCGTATTTATAGTGCTGGGTTGCAAATTGCATGCGGTTAATATTTGTTTCCTATTTTGCCTCCCTTTTCACTAATACGGTACTGCCTGTGGCAACAAAAAAAAATGCTTTATAGCCGTTTTTTCTAATGTCACAATAACACACGATTTCATTTATAAAAAAAACATAAAAAATGGTTTTATTACGGATTTATTTCACCCCATATTGAGTGACCTGCACATGCCTATTATTTTTTAATTTTCAAAAGACATTGCCATATATCAATTTCCAATACAATTTATATCGATCTTCAGCGGTTGCGTTAAAATCGGTTGATAAACATGACAGCTGTGTTGGATCACAAATACCTCTAAAAGTTGGTAGTTTTTGCCTCCCTGTTGCCCCCTATCCAAAATTTCGGATTTTTTAGTTTTTAGAAATGTAGATCGTGTTGAGGGGAATCAAACACCGTTTGATTTTTGAAAATCGGATGCGTAGAATTTGAGATCTCCGTGGGGCGGAATCCCCCCCCCCTTGTTACAAATAGGGGTAGCCAGGAGCCTGTTACAAATAGGGTTAAGCCGTTTTATTTGCGCACTTAGTCGATTTTACTGCAGAGATATAGCACTGTTGGGAATTCGTGCAGAGTCACCCAACCCCTGAGTTGTGTAAAAGTGGCGGCTGAGGGGTCCCTAACCACACACGAAATGTGCACATAATCTGCCCAGCCGTTGCGGAGTTATTGCGAGAAAATACTTTTCAACTCCCTCACGCGGCACGCGCCACGCGCAGTGGTAGTCACCCACATGAGTGGGTACTGGTCTCAAACAGGGCAGGTTAGATGAGGCTGCTAAGCAAAGTCCGCTTGTCAATCAGACGTGCGGTTGCAGAGATATGAGCTTCTCAAAAGCATCGCTTCGAGCCGGGTCGGGCCGGGTCGGGTCGGGCCGCTCATAATATGCGTGCTAATGTTAAGTGTAACAGCCGATGCCACCACAGCAAAAGGTGCAATAATACATGAATTAAGTGACTGTAGCAGTTTCGATACGGGTTGGCTGAAGGCTCTTCACACCTTAACCCTCGCCCTGCTGAACTTTTTCACACCTTAACACTCTTAACCCTCGCCTGACATCCCCCCTGAGGTTTTTATTGAATAACTTTTGACACATGAGGTGCACCTTGCTGAACTTTTTGTTAGCTGAGTTTACAACAATTATACGTAGGCTGTGGAAATTTATTTGAAATTAATCAAGAAGTTTGGGAGATAATAATGTTTTGAAGACGTCATGTTGGTAAAAAGGAGAAATATTGGACAAATCGTAGAAAACAGAGTTTTAAAGAAAATTGCAAACGCAATTCACCAAAGATGCAAAATGGCATTCTCTTTAAAATGGCAATCTTTGATTTGCACTATTTTGGGTTTTTGATCCCTAAAATTAAAAAATTAAAAAAAAAACACAAAATCAACATTTTCAAAGATATTAGAAAAACCGGAATATGTGTGAGGGAACTGAGTATGGGTAATACCCATACCAAATTTCAAAGCAATATCTTCATTTTTGACTGAGTGATGGCTTCCTAAATGTAAGAAACTGATGACGTCATTTTTAAAATAACTTTTTTGACATTTTTGGACAAGATACGAACAAATATTTACCTTTTTTGTATTTCTGAGCCAAAACTGGTCTAGGAACATGCCCTTTTACTTACATTTACAAATTTCTCATTTTGTGGTTTTCTGAAGAGCAAAATCGCTGTTCTGGACGTGGTAAATCCGAGGTCATTCACTTGACCTGGAAGGTCACCCGTTGACCTGAAACCTAAAAATCGCATACTGTTAAATTCCTCTTATGACAGGCAACATGCTGGTTCTTACCACATTGCTCAAAGTTGCTTGGTTTGGAGGTTAACAGGGGGGCCTGTCAGGCCCCCCCCCCCCCCCCCGTAAGGCGAAGGTGAAAAAAGCTCCCGTAGGGCGAGAGTTAATCCAACTAGCTAGCGACATGGATGGCCCGCAAATTGCTTGTACCAGTATTGAGGTGGTGATAGCAAGTGTATTGAAACTGGCACGAAAAATCATAAACGGATGGGTGGTTGAGTATGTAGGAAACTACCCAATACCCATTACACATACATCGTCGATTTCGCAAATAAACTAGTTAGTTTGCAAACTAACTGGACAGTCCGTTAGTTTGCAAAGTAGCTAGTTAGCGTGTAAACTAACGGATTTATCATTCTAACTGTAACTATACATATATACATATATACATATATACATATATACATATATCCAATTTAGGGTGTGTCATCGAGGGGGTTATTTTCATGGTTTCAATTTGGACAAAGATTTTCCATGGCACAAGACTCTTTAATAGTCTGCAAGGCAATCTAAAACGCGTCAATTGCAAAATTCGTGAGGCACGGACAACTTTTCTCACTCATGACGTCATTTTTTGGAGTTAAGTTTTGTTTTTTTGCTTTTAGTGACCTGATACAGACAAATAAATGCCACTTATGTATTTCTGAGACAAAACTGGTCTAGAAACATGCCTTTTTTATTTTGATAATTCAATTTCAAATTTTGACCTTTTTTGACCTGACCTTGACCTGAGGACCATTATATGGGGTCAGGTCGTGAAAATGTCTGCTACTATCGAATTCTACGTGTAAAATAACCCATACATATTTGTCGCATGGCTTTCGTAGATCTCTTACCAATGGTGACCTTTTGCGACCTGACTTTGACTTTGACCTTTGCTTACAATTTAACTTTAGCTTATGCGTGCGGGAGATGCATTATACCTTTGAGAGCACTTTGTGTTTTAATAGTCGGAATATATGGCTTTGGATGGAAAGTATGGCCCATAAACTCAAATACCTCAATTTTTACCTTTGACCTGACCGTGATCCGTTATGTAACCTTATTTTGACAATTGTCCATATGTTTCTATGCGTATCATTGAGAACTTTCGATTGCCGCTTTGCGAGTCTCGCTGCGGTTATTGGTTCGGAGGATAACGAGGGGTCAGAATCTCCCCCCCCCTCCCCCCAGCGGGGTGTTCCGCTGGGTGTTCGGCTGAATACCCAGCGGGGCGCGGGGCCTCTGTTGGCCTGAGGGGCTCTCGGTCAGCTATACGTGACCTCGGTGGGTTAAGGAGGCCTTCGGTCATCCTTAGAGGCCCTTGGTCGGTCTGAGGGGGCCATTGGTCGGTCTAAGAGGCCCTGGTGGCCTGAAAGGCCCTCTGTCTGCCTGGGGGCCTTCGGTCAGCTTGAGGGGCCCTTGGTCAACCTGAGGAAACCTCATTCGGCAAAAGGGGGTCATTGGTTGACCTTAGGTGGCCTCTGTCGGCCTGACTGAGGGGCTCTCGGTCCGCTTGAAAGGAACTCGGTCGGTTAAGGAGGCCTTTGGTCATCCTGGGGGGTCCTTGGTCTGCCTAAGGGGGATCCTATGTAGGCCTGAGGGGCCCTATGTCCACCTGAATAGCCCCCTGTCCGCCCAAGAGAGCCTTCGGTCAACCTGAAGGGGCCTCTGTCGGTCTGAGTGGCCTCGGTCGGCTTCAGGAGGACGAGGTCCTCGGTCGTTCTGAAGGGGAGTTCGGTCGGCCTGAGGGTCCTCGTTCGGATTGAGGGAGCCTTTGTCAACCCGGAGGGCCCTTGGACGTCCTAAAGGGCCTTCTGCCTGCCTGAGATAGGGACCCGTGTTTAGTCTGAGGGGCCCTTGGTCGGCATGAGGGGGCCCTCGGTCGGCTTCAGGGACCCTAAGTCGGACTTAGGGAACCTTAGTCGGCTTCGGGGCCATCATTCGGTCGGAGGGCCCTAGGTCCACTTGAGGGAGCCCTTTTTCAGCCTGAGGAGGCCCTTTGTCAGCCTGTGGGCCCTTAAGTTCGGTCTGAGGGGCCTTTGGTTGGCATTTTGGTTGGCATGGTTGGCTCGGTCGGCTTGAGGGACCCTCAGTTGGCCTTAGACTCTCAGTCAGCTGGAGAGTCATGAGTCCGCTTGATGGGCCCTAGGTCAACTTGAGGTGGCCTTTAGTCAGCTTGAAGGGACCTCGGCGAGCTTTAAGGGGCCTTCGGTCATTCTGAGAGGCCCTCTGTTGGCCTGAGTGGTCCTCGGTCGGCTTGAGAGGACCTCAATCGGCCTCAAAGTGAAAGATAACTCGGTCGGCTTGAGCGGGTCCCCGCCAATGAGGGGCCCTCGTTCGGCATGAGGGGCCGAACGACGGCCTGTGGGGATGGTTTAATTCCCTTTCAGATATTTATAGACCGAACCCTTCCCAGTGCTGAGCGGACACCAGGTTGGTCTGAGAGGGCGATTGTCGAGGCCTGAGAGGGACACACCTCCGGCCGTCACTGGTGGGAGGGGCGCCGTCACTGGCCGGAGTGGCGCCGTCATTGGCTGGAGGGGCGAAGTCACTGGCCGGAGGGGCGCCGTCACTGGCTGGAGGGGCGCCACCACTGGCCGGAGGGGCGCCGTCACTAGCCGGAGGAGCGCCGTCACTGGCTGCAAGAGTGCCGTCACTGTAAGAGGGCATTGTGTGCATGTCTAGTGTATGATGACGCTGATGTTGGAAGGCTCCTGAGTCATGTAATGTGTCACTCCCGGTTACTCCTGGGCGCCGGCGGCGCCCAGAATGCGCCTTCGGCGCAAAACTAGTGTCCCTGCGCCTTCGGCGCAGGGACGCAAATTTTCATGGGGGGGGGCTGCCAGCCCCGTTGCCCCCCCCCCCCCCCCGGGATACGCCCCTGGTGCGAATGTAGGCAGCAAGCAGGTGGTCCTGGTTTAGGATGAAGGATCATGTATGGTCTGAAGGGATCCACCGATCGCGCTGGCTCATCTGAGAGATGTGCAGAATGCAAGAGAGATGTGCATCTGAGAGATGTGCAGATCGCGGCGGCTCGGTCTCTTATCTAGTTACAGTGTGTTCGGTGTGTGTCTGTGTGTGGGGGTGCGGTGTGCGGGTGGGAGGGGGGAGTAAAGACCTCACGACGGCCTTGCGCCAGTGCGTGACACTACTGCTTAGCTACCCAGAATCACGTCGGCTGCACAGATGGCTCTTCGATACCCGACCCGACTTGGAGTGTGTGTTATCTGTGATCCTCTGTTCTGTAGGTATTATAGCAGCGTCGTGCAAAAAAAAAACATTGCGCCAAATGATTTATTTTCATGTAATATGTTAAGTTGCTAGCAGTTAAAAGCGAAGAAAAAGTGTTTTCCTATTTGGTTAACTCATTCCCTCAAGTACAGCGGTGACCGAAATTACTTTATAGGTGGCAGCACCTTCGATTGGAAGATTTTCCGTATGATAGTTGAATCGTCTGTGCCTCACGAATTCGAGTTTTATGAAACAATTTTGGCAGGGTTGGTGTTTTGAGGTGCTAGCGCCATGGAATGTATTTGTCCAACTTGAATTTGTGACTGATGACACACCCTAAATTATACATATATACATATATACATATATACATATATACATATATACATATATACATATATACATATATACATATATACATATATACATATATACATATATACAGATATACATACATACATATATACATATATACATATATACAGATATACATATATACATATATACATATCTATATATATACATATATACATATATACATATATACATATATACATATATACATATATACATATATACATATATACATATATACATATATACATATATACATATATACATATATACATATATACATATATACATATATACATATATACATATATACATATATACATATATACATATATACATATATACATATATACATATATACATATATACATATATACATATATACATATATACATATATACATATATACATATATATAACGCACTGCACTGCACTCTTAGCACGTGCAGTACAGACACGTTGCGGTCCCGCCAGGAGAGCTGAAACACAACTACTGGAGCTGAAACATGCAGTTGCCGCGCGTGATGCCAGTTGCAGCATCTTACTGACGTGGAACGAACATTAGTTGGAATTTGGAATTTCATGCAAAACAATGGAAACTTAGAGTTGTTATTTACACTAGCCAATGACATTTTGGTCTAATAAGGACCTTCCCTAAAATGATACTTGAGAAATGATAATGATACTTGTCTATAGTAAGCCTTTCATTTTTAACTCTCGCCAGCGTAGGGTAAAATACCTACGTGACCTGCAGGGGGAGGGGTAAGACCCCCCTGGCGTTTCGCCCCTATCTGAGCTAGAGCCTCGATTAAAAAACGAGCGTGTTACTTGTGATGAGAGGAAGCCGTTGATAGCCGATGTTAAGGTCCTGGGTCATTGATGCCCTCTGAGGTCATGTCAATTACCCAGATGTCATCCAAATCGTAAATGCGTAGAAATGGAATTTAATCTACCTAGAATCGTGAATGAGCATATCATTATGCAATATGGGTGCTACATTTGAATTCGGCGTGCCAAAATGCCCAAGAAACTACCAGATTCCAAAACTTCATCTCAGGTCATCTGAGGTCAGTGACCTCGGTTGGGCTGTGACAGGGCATGACCCCATTGGAACATATAATAATGTAAAATGGATGCCAAATTTGAAATCAGCGTCAAACAATGTCCTAAAAACTGTCAGAGGCCAAAAATGCATCGCAGGTCATCGGAGGTCACGATCTTAGCCAGCGCACTGCAGGGGGTTTGCGCCGAACACGAACTGCAGGGGGGTTGATTTCCGCCCCCCCCCCCCCCCCATGATATCTCGAAAACTACGCAACGTAGCGACCAGAACAAAACGGCGTATGATAGCTTGATACAAGTTCTATCGAAAGTATTTCAGTATTTTTTAGGTCAAGCCAAAATTGGGGTGACCATAGGTCATCAAAGCTCAAATTTTCCAGTTTATCCTGTTTTAGGACTTCGCTCCAGAAATTCCCATATATTAAGGAAACTATGCTAGCTAGAAACAAGCTGAAAAAGCAATCTGAAAAAACAATCGTCAGCAATTGAAATTTGCAATCGACCACAAATGGCATCAAATTTGATCTCAGGTCAATATTTAAGGCTCCAGAGGTCAAAAAAGAGAAAAACTCATTTTTTTCGAAACTGTTTTTCGCTAATAACTTTTACCTAAAAAAGATAACGGAACTATGTTTGCGCCATTGTGTTTGCCTTTCTAAGGCGCTTTGAATGGTATACATGGTGACCATGTTAGGTCAACTTCAAAATTTGACTTCAGGTCACGTGACCTTGACCTGAGGTCAAGACCCAGGTAGGTCATGTTCAGACACGTAGCCAAGGGGAGGTCGGCGGGGGCGGCCGCCCCCCCCCCCCCCCCCCCCCCCACCCCCCCACCCCCCTAGAGGCCAGGAGGGCCCTTTTTGGCGCGCGAGGGCCCTTTTCGGCGCGCGCAGCGCGCCGAAAAAGGCCGTCGAGACCGCGCGAAGCGTGGTATCATAGACTCTACTACACGAAGCGTGGTCTTTAGAGAGTTTAGCGGACTTCAGAGGCCCGTTAGGGCCACCAGGGCCCTCTGAAAGACCAGAGTGCCCCCTTGGACGTTCAAAAGAGCCCTGCGCATGTCAGAGGGGCCCCTGGCAAGACTGAAAGGGCCCCTGAGCGGGTCAGAGGGCCCCCTGAGCACGTCGAATGGGCCCCCTGAACACGTCAAATGGGCCCCTAGCCAGCACAGAGGGGCCCCAGGGCAGTTTGAAAGGCCCCTGAGCATGTCGACAGGGCGACAAAGCGGCCAGCGCAGTCCTTTGCCGCAGTCCTTTGGTTGGAGGGCCCCTGGACAGACCAGAGGGCCCCTGGGAAGTTAAGAAGGCCCCTGTGCAGGTCAGAGGGGCCCTGACCAGACCGAAAGGGCCCCTAGGTGGGTCAGAAGGGCCCCTGAACATGCCGAATGAGCCCCTAGCCAGCACGGAGGGGCCCCAGGGCAGGTCGGAGGGCCCTCGGAGCATGTCGCAAGGCGACAAAGCAGCCAGTGCAGTCCCTTGCTAGGTCGGAAGGGCCGCTTATAAGGTTAAAGGGCCCCTGGAGAGACCAGAGGGCCCCTGGAAAGTTGAAAGGGCCCCTGCGCAGATCGGAGGGGCCCCTGATCAGACCGAAAGGACCCCTGGGCGGGTAAGAAGGGCCCCTGAACATGCCGAAGTGGCACCTGGCCAGCACGGAGGGGCTCCAGGGCAGGTCGGAGGGCCCCTTGAGCATGTCGGCAAGGGCGACAAAGCAGCCAGCGCAGGCCGACCAGAAGAGTCGCTGGGCCGATCGGAGGGGCTCCTGGGCAAGTCAGAGGGGCCCCTGGCTAGACCGAAAGGGTCCCTGGACCGGTCGGAAGGCCCTTGAACATGACGGATGAGTTCCTAGCCAGACTGGAGGGGCCCCTGGGTAGGTTGGAGGAGCCCCTGAGCAGGGGCGGCGGTTTGCGGGGGCAGGGTACCCAAAATTCCCCCCAGTCGAAAATCCTGGGGGCAAAGGGTAGTTCCCCCCCCCCCCCCCCCTCAGATTTTAGCCTGCTCAATCTGGGGCAACATGACCCTTCCCCTCCCCAGGATTTTCATTTGAGGGGGATTTTGGGTAACCTGCGCCCCGCAATCCGCCGCCCCTGCCCCTGAGCATGTCGGCAGGGCGACAAAGCAGCCAGTGCAGTCCCTGGCCAGGTCGGAAGGACCTCTGAACAGGCCGAATGGGCCCCTTGACACACAAGAGGGGCTTCTTGGAAGGTCAGAGGAGTCTCTGGTGGGACCGGAAGGGTCAAAGCACGTAGAGATCGCAGATGAAGATTAAATACAAAGAGGTCTTACTCCACAATACAAATATTAAAAGCGGAGCTTTCTCGTATATTGTAACACCCTTCGTCAGGGTGCTACAATATACCCGAAAGATCCGATTTTATTTCTTCCTGTAGAGTAAGCCCTCTTTGTATTATATATATATATATATATATATATATATATATATATATATATATATATATATATATATATATATATATATATATATATATATATATATATATATATATATATATATATATATATATATATATATATATATATAATATCACCCACTCCACATCATGTCTTTTCGCTTCGCGGATTCCAGATGAGTCCCTGACAGGTCGGAAAGGCGTAGAAAAGGTCAGAGGGGCCCCTAGACGATCTGAAGGGACCTTGGGCCTTTCAACAGTAAGAATACAGTTGTACAGGGAATCAAACTCAAAATTTTCGCGCCGCTCCGCGGCGCAATTTAACTACAAATTCAATTATATGCGGGTTAGGAAAAAATCGGTCAGTTTCTCGGCGCATTTATGTGTTATGTTGCTACTTTCCTATATTATTGGGCAATATAGTTAATTTTGGCACCTTTTCCCCGCACTTTTAAACGCACAATATAGTAATTTTAGAGGTCCGCACCATGGGGAACTATCAAAGCGTTCAAAGTTGTAGCATTCAATGCTTGTCCCATCCAAAACCGCTGCCAACAACGCTTGCGACATCCAAAATTCGCCCGTGTAGGGGACATCTTCATGAGCCAAACTCGCCGCATCCAAAATGGTGCTCGCCGCATCCAAAACCGTGGCATACAGCCACACACAAAGCCGTTGCAGTCAAGCTTGCGCCATCCAAAACTGTCTGGCGCGGTCATATTGGAACTACTAGTTGCAGTGAAACCCGCTAGATGGAGGGAGTAGCGTGTTGATGACGTTGTCACTCTAACACGCCAGTCGGCTACAGTGGAATATGTTTATGCGAATGGACATCTGACACCACACTGGACTCGGTGTCGCCTCGCATCGGCCGGCAGCTGTCGGGCGGGGAGGAGGGTTAGGCGTGAGCGGTGCAGACCGACGGAGTGGGGAACGTCACATCGAGACCGTGAGAAAGCTAATGGCAATTGTAAAACTAAGTTTGATGCTGCGTTGGCACTACGCCACTTGTTGTTAAGGCCAAGAAAATCACTCACGACGAGGATGGGCGTCAGCTGCCACGTTTCGATATGCGATTACCGGCCCATTCCGATAAACCTGATGGTACTAGCGTATGGTACTGCTACTACCATAGTCATTGGCGGATCCAGAACGGTGGTTGGAGGGGGGGGGCGGGTGGTGGGCGGAGGGGGAGCCAAATTCCCCCCCAAAAATATCACATAATTCTGAAAACTCATCGCATTTCGCTTGGTTATGCATTGATAGCCGATTTTAAACAAACTTTCCTTTGTAAAAGTTGCTTAGATTGTCTTCCATATCAGGAAATGTGTCAATTTTGTGCCGATTTCAGGCGGTTTGGAGGGGGAGTCATGGCCGCAATCCCCCCCCCCCTTCTGGATCCGCTAGTGACCATAGTCTGCAACGGATTTAATTAACGAATTTCTTATTCTATAATTAATTATTAATTGTGATGAATAATTATTGAAAATTTAACATATACATGATTTAATAGTAATACATAAATATAATAGTTAACTCATTAAGTAAGTACCAAGGTGTGTTCTAGATGGACTGGATCAACAGTTTTCTGGTCACATAGGGAGAGCGACGTCCTAACACAGCTTCAAAAACTTCCGCCCCCTAACTTCAGGGTTTTTCGAAATATAGAGGCACCGCCTCCAAACGGGACGGTCCCGTTTTGACCAGGGGATCCGAAAGTAATAGTAGTGGCCAGGCGCCGCTCCGCCAGCCGTTTCCCCGCGTGCGCGCCTATTGCCGACAGCCACATTTTTCTGGAAATGACCTCTTCTGCACGTAAGGACATTCCAAAGTGCGCGGTGATGCCACCGCGTATTTTCTGCAGGACCGGCTGAGGCAGAGCCAGTCATCTCTTTTATGCTAATAAAAACACCTCACGTATGGCATATTTCCGGTAAAATAAGCAATATTTGAAAGAAAATAAACTTGTTTTGTTCCAACGACAGCAGCAGTTACCTAGTTTTCCCATAAAATTATATATTTTTCATGAATTTTCATGCCAAAAAAATAATATGCCACCACCAAATTCTCAACGCTGAGAAAAGCCAGACTGGCCAGAGAAAAGAAAACCACAAAAACACACAACCTCAACGAACAGTGTGTAGTAATACAAAGTCCCGTCAGTTTTGAATTGCATAATCATTTTGTGATCCAGTGCAGGACTTGCAGATAATTCAAAACTCTCAAATTGATCTTAAGATACAAGTGGTGGACAGTAGTGCCGATCAAGTACTCGTTATCTGATACTAGTCTCGAAAAAACGCCCAAGTTTTAACGCTGATAATTTCTGAAATAATGGACTAAATGAGCATTGAGGTCCCTGTTATATGTGTTAAATGTGTTTAAAGCTCATACAACTGCAAAAGAGTGCATTTACTTTCAGGACGGAAACCCGTATAATCCCTTTAAGACATCTACCAATATCAGTGGGTTTCCTGTAAACCGAGGTAACGATTGTTCTATTTGAAGCATCAACTGTTACATCTATAAATGGAATTCGGTAGTTTACTGACATTTCGAACGTGAATTTGATCATTGATTTGTCTTCAAGTTCGGATTTGAGGCACATGAGTTGTTCCTCGTCAACAATATCAACAAATATGTCATCAGTGTACCGGCAGTACGTGAAAGGTTTCTTCTAGGCTCTCTAAGGTCAGTGATTCTATCTGTGCCATATACGTTTCCGCAAATGACACCCCAAGGGGAACCCATTGCCACCCCATCGATCTGTTGGCAAAGCTTGCCCTCTGGGTGCAAGTCTGGGTGCAAAAGGAAAGAGTGTCTTTTGTGCATATCTCAAAGAGACGTTTGAGTTAGCTCTTGCTCTAGGTACACGTGGCGCCGGGATAGACGCATGAGAGTACACGTTCTCAAGAAGCATATCAATCGTCTGATCGACAGGGACATTTGTAAAGAGTGAAGATGCGTCAAGAGATGCCAGGGTGCCATGCCTCTCCCGTACTCTGAGTATTTCTATGAATTCTTCAGACGATCTCAGGGAATAAGTTTTCGGTATGCAAGGTGAAATAATAGAGTTCAGCTGTATAGCTACATTGTAAGCTGGCGTGGGAATCCATGCAAAATGATTGGTCTAATAGGGATAAATTATTTGGGTGTCTGGGTTTCCATAAAAGTAACCTGAGTTAATCTCACCTCTCAGTTTCTGGAATATTACGCCACCGTTCTCTGCGTTAGCGACATCGATTACATCATTCAGGATGATTGTATATTAGAACAAGTTTTATATCACATTCTTCTAGAACATTCAAACAATAATTCGAATAGATTGAAACTGTGATGTATAGCTTTTCTTGCGTGTGTGCATTATTTCATCTTGTGTATATGGTGCTGATGAAGTCATTTATGACGAAACGCGTCCGCCTATGTGTTTACTTCCCTGTGTCATGTATGCCATGATTGTCTGTATATGAATATATACACATATATTACATAGCTGGAGGGGGTCGCACGGGTGTTATCGTAAAGCTGGACAATTAAAATGAACCTTAAACGGAAACAATAACAGAATCATACAAAGCCTATACGAGTGACTAGCACAGAGTCTGGAGTACAAGATATTGACAGCCACGACGATGTTCATGCTACATTAAGCATGATTTTGTATGTTTTACAGAGGCTAGGGGGAGGGGGGTTCAAACTTCAAACATGTTTGCGCTACTTAATTATATACGGGGCTCAGTCGAAACGTTACGAAGCGTTACATTAAAACGGCAATATTCAACAGGGTGTTGAATATTGCCGAAGAAAGCGTTACGTAATATATGGACGATCCATAGTACGGCGGCGCTCGGCGCGTCGCGACACGACGACGCGTTCTCCCACGGTGTAATGTGATACCCGCCCGCCCCGGGTCTGCCGCCCTCACATCATCACCCCATATTTATCTTTCACCAACACCTAACGGCTACCAGAATTCGGCGGGACGGGAGGGCGGAATCACGAGTTTTGTTAGTCCTCGAGTAACCGATGCCATTTTACAGTTTCAAACTGTATTTACGGTAAAAACACTCTCCGATACATACAACCGGCTATTCTGAGCGTCGTGTCAGGGTTAAAAGATGAGATACATGTTAAAAACGACACACATGCGTACACTGAGTAGAAAAGCAAAACACACACAATACATGATCGCAAACACACACACATCCAGCACAGCACATCAGATGTCATGTAAAAGAGTGCCAATTTTACGTTTAAATGACGGTAAAGACGTCACGAATGTCCCGAGACAGGGTGTTGTACCGCTGCACCGTACTATATAAAAAGCGACACTTGCTGGTTGTAGTTCTCACGCGCGGGAGGGCCAAATCAGCGTCCTTCTGGAACGAAGTTCAGAATTGGCCGAAAGCTGGGAAGCTGGGAAATTTTGTGAAGAAGGTGGAGAGATTGAAGTTCGTACAGTTGCCGGGCGGTGAGCCAGCCCAGTGCATCTCGCACGTCAGATATGTGGTCGAATTTACGTCGGCCAGAGACAGCGCGCAAACCAAAATTGACTACCTTAAAACCAACCCAAGAGACGTTTTATTAGTGGATCGCCGGCTTAAACGCGAACATTTTGAGCACCCATGTGACGACGGTGGTCGTTGGATCCGATTCAGTGGCTGTTAGTTGTATTCTACTGGTCCATATTGGACTGGCAACAAGCGGCATGATTCAAAACATTACCAGTCTCTATCGAGCAGGAAGCATTGTGTATTTGAGTATAGGTACGTAAGCCGGTTTTTCTGGGAAATACGCACTGTCTCATTAAAGGGATTATACGGGTTTCCGTCCTGAAAGGAAATGCACTCTTTTGCAGTTGTATGAGCTTTAAACACGTTTAAGACATAACAGGGACCACAATGCTCATTTAGTATATTATTTCAGCAATTATCAGCATTCAAACTTTGGCGTTTTTCGAGATTTGTATCAGATAAAGAGTACTTGATCGGCATTACTGTCCACCACATTTATCATCTTAGAATCTGCAGCAATCAATTTTAGAGTTTTGAATTATCTGCTAGTCCTACACTGGATCACAAAATTATTATGCAATTCACAACTTACGGGACTTTTTATTACCACACACTGTTCGTTCGGGTTTTGTGGTTTTCTTATCTCTGGCGTTGATAATTTGGTGGTGGCGCATCGGCATGGAAAATCAGGAAAAATATCGAATTTTATGGGAAAAACTAGGTAACAGGTGTTGTTGGAACAAAACAAGTTTATTTTTCAAATATTGCTTATTAATTTCCTGAAATTTCCTGAAAAATGTGGCTAGCGTGGGACTTCTACCACCTTTATAAGTACGTTTTACTATGCAACTCATTTATTCTGGGAAAAAACGTGTAATCCCTTTAAATAGCGCAAAAACGATTGGTGTGTGTTTGACATTGTTATAATATGTTGATGCACTTCTGTTCAAACAGCTTACTGATCGATCGTGATAACCTGTTGTCAGATTTTCTGTCTTAGTCTTTGTAACAAATTGTCATGCACCTGTTACGGCTTCAATGAACCACATTTTGCAATATTTGTTTTACTTCGGGTCACTTCAGGTCAGGTCACCAGGTTGCATTAAGTGACCCAATCTTCGTAAAAAAAAATAACGGTCATGCACAGGCAACAGTGTTTGTCCGAGCAGTTTTAAACTCACATAATTGAATTAGGCTTAACCCTCGCCAGTGCAGGGGGTTGATGCCATCCCCTCGTTTTTTTTTTTTCGGGAATAGCTCGCGTAAATATCAACCGATTACGATGAAACTTTCAGTACCGTACTGGTGAACAATTTGACACATATTATGCAATTTCTAAAGTTGTAGGTCACATGACCCGTGACTTTTGACCTGTTTGTTAAGGTCATGTCAGGCGCAACTGGCGTCCCGTAGTATTAATCCTTGTAACTTGTGCAGTTTCATAGTGTTTGTCGTTCAGGATCATATGCACAGGTGTTTCCAGGTGACAGTTGTGGTTTCCACTGAGATTGTGACCTCCATTGACCTTTTCAGAGTCCAGCCGAGGTCACTTACATCCGATGACCTCATATTACTTTTTTTGGCTTCTAGGACATTTTGTGACGCTGATTTCAAATATGGGATCCATTTTACATAATTATATGTTCCACTGGGGTCATGCGCCCCTAAAGATCAACCGAGGTCACTGACCTCAAATTACCTGACATGACCCGACATGACCTTTTTGGAATTTGGCAGTTTCTATGACATTTTGTGACGCTGATTTCAAATTTGGCATCCATTTAGCATAATTATATGCTCATTCGCGATTCTAGCTCGATTAAATTCGATTTGATACGGATTTACCATTTGGTTGAATTTTGGGTCATTGGCATGACTTCAGAGGTCATCTAATGACCTAGGACCTTAAAATCGGATGTCAATGGTTTACTCCCTTGACAAGCAACACGCTCGTTTTTTAATCGAAGCTCTATCCCAATTAGGGGCGAAACGCTGGGGGGGTCGTACCAATCCCCCCCCCCTTGCACGGTCACGCACTGATCGGACGCTGCACGGGCGAGGGTTAAATACCTACACATCGCATATTGATTGACAGCAGATTTGTGTATATCTGTGACCTAAGGTCAGGTCGATTCTGTGACCTCCCCATTATATGTCAATATGAAGATATGAAAATGCCTCCCATTCAGAGAATACGCATTACATCAGACCAATTACTTCAGGATCATGTTTATATAGCCCATTCTTGATGACCCTATGCAACTGTTACTCAGTGACCCCTACAAGGTCATATTAGGTCAACTGAGGTCAAAACAAAAAACAAAGTGCTCCTTCACATTGGAAAAGAACGTTGAAGAATCGCTAGCTTGGTTCCTTATCCAATGAGAACGTTTGACTGGTTTGTAGGTACATACATATACTTACCGTATCTAAGCGAGGTACAAAGATCCCTACTCCAGCTTATTAAAGGGAATAGTTCACCTTTAACATGGAGTTTTGAACTGAGATAGCAGATTTGTAGAGCAGATCGAAAAATGGGTTGTGTGAAACAATTAGCTCCAAACGTTAAGTAATTTCGACACAGCACTAGTGGCCCCTTTTAAAAGAAGTTTCATTTCCCCGCAACTTGTTTCGGATTCCCACAACGGTTGTTTACGTTACACGCAGCCTGCGTATATATGTCTAAAGTCCGTCGATATTGTGTGCAATAGTTTCCATATCCAAGCTATACCATATGCATGACGTCATAATTGTCACGCAATTTGTGTTATGGCCATGAAGGAGAAAAGAGAAACATGCTCATTTTTCGACGGACATCCATCTATCGTCCAAAAAAAATGCCATATTTGCTTTTTAAGCTCGAAATACCCCGTATAGCACAATTTCAAGACAACTTTCAAAGTGACCTTTAACCCTATTTGTAACGGGGGCGGATTCCGCCCCCCCCCCCCCCCCCCCCCCCCTCATGTTTTTCGCAGATATCTCCAGAATGGCTGGGAGTAGGCCCATGAAATTTTGGGACTTTTCACAGAATTGAATACCAAATTTGGAGTCAAAATTTTGAGTTCCTAACCTGAACAGAGGCGGTTTCAGGGCACAGTTTTGGGTGGGTTCGGAGGCGACATTTGGCGATAATACGGAAATGCGATCTTCACGGTTTCTTCCTAACTGCCTCAAGTATGAAGGAGTTGCATCGGTTTACGGTGCTTGCAACATGTGCAAATTAGTTGATGTTAATGAAATATCATAAATATTGCATGGCAGAGGCGGTTTCAGGGGCTAGAAAAGGGTGGGGGGAAGGGGGGGGGGGGGGTTCCAGGAAGTATTAAATGCTTGGCGGGAAGCCAATAGAGCAATGTAAGGGGTATTTATAGCTATCAAGATGTAAAAGATAGCTTCTGCTTCCATTATTTGCATAATGTATTACATATATGTAGAGTTTCAAGGGCGTGTTCAGGCACATGAAAAGAGGGGTGACTGGCATGGTGATGACGATATGCCAGCGATAACGGCGCAATAGACGTTTAGCTTATAATGATATATGCACATATGAGGCCAGAAAAGGGAATAAAGTCATTTTTTGCAGAGGCGCGCTCAGTAATGGAAGAAAGGGGTCATATTATTGCAAGGAAACTAAGAGGCATGTACGTACAATGACATAACATACTGCAGTTTTCGGATGAAACACGCACCACAGGCTACTCTACTAGCAATTATAAGATAATAGGCGAGTCCAGGTAGGGTACACAGGGGGGTAAGCAATGTTAATTGAAGTTGTAAGTGAAATAGTCACTGTTGACTAGTTAGTATCATAATAGCGGATAATATACTTATCAAAAGGTCTTGCGCCGCCCCAGTTTGGATCCTGGACACGCCTATGATGAAGTACAACATGCAAAAAGGAACTATCTACGATCAGTAACATATTTATAGTGCTGGGTAGCAACTTGTCTGCGGTTAAACATTTTTTTGCCCAATTTGACCTCCCTTTTTCACTAACCTGGTACCGCCTATGGCAAAAAAATAATGCTCTATAACTGTTTTGTCTAATGTCACAATCACATACCATTTCATTTATCAAAAAAACGACATCAAAAAATGTTTTTATTACGCATTTACTTCACCCCCATATTGAGTGACCTGCACACACCTATGATTTTTGCATTTTCAAACGTCACTGTCATATATAAATTTCCAATTAAATCTCTATCGATTCCTATTAGTTGTGTTAACATCGGTCGATAAACATGAAAGCTATGTTAAAAATACCACTAAAATTTGTAGTTTTTGCCCCTCTGTTGCCCCCCTATCTAAAATGTATTTTTATTATTATTATTTAGAAATGTAGATCGTGTTGAGGGGAACCAAACACCGTTTCATTTTTGAAAATCAGACGAGTAGATCTCGAGATCTCCGGGGGGCGGAATTCCCCCCCCCCCCCCCCCCCCTGTTACAAATAGGGGTAGCCAGGAGCCTGTTGCAAATAGGGTTAAGTGGCAAAACAGCTAAACAACCTGAAGTGATAGCTCCATATGTACCGAAAACCTACTCACTAAAATCATCATGCCCAGATCAATGCACACCCAGCTAAAACACGAAGGAAATAAACGGGCTCCTACGGTTCCCATGGCTCAGCAGAAGCGAACATTTCTCCCGCCAGCAGGCAAGGCTACCTACCGCCAGAGCGCACAGCCCGGCGCAGCCGGGCGGTCGGCTGAGACCCCGCGGGCGGCGGCGGCGGCACTGACATTGACGGGTTCCACTGTACACCATTCCACCGTGTCCCAGGGACGTCACTCAACTAGCGTTTCGTCTCACCACCGGCTATGGTGAGACATCTACCGGGCGATATTTGAACCAATAATTCCCGGAAGATAGATGTCCTCGGTGTTCTATTTTTGGAGGTCGCAAGCTTTGGCTGCCACTACTTTGTATGTGGCTGGATACCACGATTTTAGCTGCTGCTAGCTTGGATGATGACGATGTCCCCTACCCGGGCGAAATTTGGATATCGCAAGCATTGGATGGTGCTGTTTTGGATGGTACAAGCATTGAATGCTACAACTTTGAACGCTTCCATATACACCCCCGCACCATACGCAATGCGACGAATTGATGAGAAAGCAACCCAGGGCATAATGCTCAAAATTTTCGCGCCGCTCCGCGGCGCAATTTGTTTAAGAGTTCCAGGTCTTGAGCTTAAAAAATATTTCAAATTGGTATAGCTGATTCCAAATTCGTGTCGCTGGTTCCAAAGTTGATGTGGCAGTTTGCTAACTCCAGCTCCTAAACGTTGGTATGGCCCATGCCATACCTGCCATACTGCATTTTCCAGCCTTGTAACGTGCCTTTTCATGCGTTTTTTTTGGGGGGGGCCTTTCAACGCTTGGGAAGGGGCCCTTTCAACGCTCGGGAAGGGGGCCCTTTCGAGTCGCCGCCCCCCCCCCCCCCCCTGGACGAAATCCTGGCTACGTGCCTGGTCACGTTGCATATAGAGAGACGTGTCTCGACGAGACAAACACAATTATGTTGGTTTTACTTCTCTATCTTCATTATGTCGCGAGTTATTGACACAAAAAAGTGATGGTAACCTCGGATGACCTCAAATGACCCCATAGGGGTCACTGAACAAAAATTACACTTGGATCATCAGGAATATCCTATAATAACATGATCCAGAAGTAATTGGACTATTATCATGCATATCCTTTAAATGTTGTCCTTTATCCTTTGTATATGTTTATCCTTTAAATAGGAAGCATTTTAATATTTCCCCATTTACTTATTATGGGGAGGTTACGAAATTGACTTGACCTTAGGTCACCGATATCAAAATTCCGAGATATACGAATTGGAAGTACTTATGCCCTCATGACATCCTGTAAGGTTCAAACTGATCGGTGAGAAACTCTGGCTTTGGCAGAACTGCAAACGTATTTGGAAGTGGGGTCACTCAACCTGGTCTGGTGACCTGACCTGAGACGACCCGAGGTTCATTTTTTTATACAAAGTGTGCGCAATTGTTGTCCTAACAGGTGTGCCAAAACTTGGTGGTGCTGCGCGCCGTCGTCTTTTCGCTATCTGCGAAAAACCTGGGGGGCGGAAATCACCCCCCCCCCCCCCCCCTGCAGTGCGCTGGTTAGTGGAAGCCATAAATGACACCTGTTAACACCTGTGCATATGCTCCTGTGAGCAGCAAACACTCGGAAACTGCACAAGTCACAAGCATCGATAATACGGGACGCCAGTTGGGCCTGACATGACCTTGAGAAACAGGTTATAGGTCACGGATCATGGGGGGTAGAAGTTAAACAATTTTCGAGTATGTGTCAAGTTGTTCAAAAGTAGGGTACTGAAAGTTTCATCGCAATCATTTGATAACTACGCGAGCTATTCCCGAAAAAAACAATGTTTATTTTAACATGTTAACTGGGGGGTGGGGGCAAGTGTCCCCACAGTCAGCAGAATTGCCCCCCCCCCCTCCCCCTCCTCAGTCACGAAAGTCTGCCAACCTTGATTTTGTTTTATAGGAACCTAATATTATTCTCCGATATCACTGACCTAACATGGTCACCATGTATATTATTCAAAGCGCCTTGGAAAGGCAAACACAATGGCGCAAACAGAGTTCCGTTATCTATTTTAGGTAAAAAGTTATTAGCGAAAAACAGTTTTGAAAAAGCTGCAATGAATACCTTGATGATTATTGCACTTAACTTCATTTTTTCATCAAAACAACGTATTTTTTATTTTAAAAAACTTCATAATGTACTGCCAAATTATGTGTGAAGCCATATTTTGCTGCCACGATCTTTTTGCGAAAGTGGAGCGCAAGTTTCAATTCAACAGGTAAGGCCTTGCGTCTCGAAAAACGAGCGTGTCTTGCCTTGATAGCATTTGCTTTTTTGGTCCCAACAAAAACAATCGTAAAAGCTTAATAAATGTATACTTGCGGCGACATGGCGACACAACCGGATATGCGCAGTCAGCTGCTGCCTTTCCTCACGGAGTTTCAAGACGATGCGGCAAGTGAGTCGAGTGCTGTCCATAATTATGTGTTTTTGAGGGTGTCTTGAAACTTTTTAATTTTAGAATATGATTAGCTCATTGCTGTATCTTAGTATGTACTATGTACGGCTTTAAGAGTTTGAGTAGGCGGAGTGGGACTAATTGGCCGGAAGTTGAGTACCGTAGCTGCCGCCCAAGCCACCTCGTTTTGCTTCAGTTTCGTTTCAAAGATGGCGCGGCGTGACGGGGACAACTGTAACATTTTGTTATGGGGTCAAATGTAACAGTGTTACAATTGACCTCTATGGCCATACAGAGGCGTACCCAAGGGGGAGGTAAACGGGGCAATTGCCCCCCCCCCCCCAAGGGCCCTATTTCGAAAAAAATGAATGATTTTTTTTATATTTGTTTAAGATTTTTTTTTTTAATCCCTCTAAAAATATACTGGGCCAAATCCGGTGAGTTCTTTTTGGTGGGGTACCTTATGCCCCCTGATCAAAAATTGCCCCCTCCTGGAGTGAACCCTGGGTACGCCACTGTGGCCATACTACCAGTAAAAACATGCCATACTATCTTTGAAACGAAAAGTATTGGGCCGGGAACCGAGCGTGCCTACGCTTGCGTGAGCGCTCGTGTTACATACAATTATTGTCCTGTTCGTGAAACATATTGTACAATACTACAAATCGAAAATATAGCACGATTTAGGAGATAGCTGCCCATCATCGAAAATCCGCGTGCATCATCATTATCGTCATCAGCATCAGCATCACCATCGTTATCATCACTATCATCATAACGAAGACTCGAACTGGACTCATATGAATACATGAAGGGAATCAAATCATAATAGCTTCCAGTTCTTGGAGTAAGTTCGTCTACTTTGACATTATAATTTACAAACTGATACAGTAATATACCCCCATTGCGAAGCTCCATCCATAATTATTTCGAAAGCCTTCTATTGATGACAATTTATATGTAATTAGTGAAACTTACAGCGCTGTAAGTTGTAACTAACCCTCGTTAACCCGCGACTTACTGGGGGGGGGGGCTATTTCCCCCCCCCCCCTCCCGTTATTTTGCAATAACTCCGAAACAAACACCGATATCGTCACCAAATTTGCACTACCTTCTCTCACATCAATTCTACAAGTATGAGGTTATGATAGGTCAACCGGGAATGACGTCAGAGTGACGTCATGTTCTTCGGTTTTTGTTGCAAAATAATAGTTTGCGGAAAACGCTGTCAAAGGTACGATGTTTGAGATAAACTCAATTGTCTTAAATCAAATTAATGACAATAGACCGGGATATCAAACTGCTATCTCAGATTTTTGGGGATTTTTTATTAAAAATTTTGAGAAATCCAAATAAATGTTTTGTTTTGTTTTTACAAGATTTTCAAGAAAAAATCAGAATTATCCAAAAACCGGACTATATGTGATCGCGACGTGTGCGGTGAATATGTGTACCAAATTTGAAGTCGATATCTTCGAAAATGACTGAGTTATGACCTTTAAATGTTAAAATCGACCACCTCTCACAGCATTACTATGCATAAAAAACGCATTTTCATTTTTGCTTTTTACTTCTATTTATATGGAACAAACAATGTTCTAAGGTCATTTTACGCGTTCTAGACGAAAACAAACCCATAAACATGTGTTACAACGCCTAATGACCGTAATCTGCAGTTTGACCTCGTGACCTCGGATGACCTTGACCTGACCCAAGGTCATAAACAGCTTAGAAAGGTACTTAGAAGCGTCAGACACACTAATCATACCGATTTATCGACAGCTTATGCGTTTAATATCGCAATTTTGCGCGACAATTCCATCCATCGAGACCTTTTGACACGGCAAACATTTTGTACTTGACCTGACCTGTGACGTCATCGGTGACCCCGAGGTCAACAATACTATGTTTCTCTCTATAAATTTCCCTGTGCTATCGAATGCCGTTTGAATTGTTACATTCGGTCCAGTAGTTCCGGAGATCCGAGAGGGGGGGGGGGCAAAAATAGTAAGTCGCGCTATGAATATGAATATGATGATAGTCGCCCCAGTAACTTGCGGGTTAAAAGACGTTATTTCAAATATACTGTGAAAAGTGGAAATACTATTCCACTAAGCACAAAACGTTACACCCCCTAGTAAGCGGTGAAATACTGCCAAACACGGCTCAATGATGCACTTCTTTAGCATATGGATTTTTTACCTTTGTAAAATGGGCACGTTTATCCAATTTGCCCCCTCCCCCACTGACATTTCCTTAAAATAAGCCCTGCGAAATACTGAGGGGGGAGGCATCCCCCCCTGCACTGGCGAGGGTTAGCACCACATTAAATGCGCTGTTAAAAAAGTTGCCCTATTCACACGTTAGTCAACGGATTACTGTTCTTTGCAGTGTTTGCTCTCGTGGACTGTAAACCATCAGACCTGGGTTATGTCTGGTAAATATTGCATCAATATAGGTCATGCTAACGATGCTCTTGCTGTATTTTTCGTCTTACTCTGAGTTGAGCGAGCCGGGACGACAGAGCTGACCGTGCCGGCTCCTTTATAAACAGGCACGGCATCCCCCCCCCTAACACTAGCGAGGGTTAAAGCCTGAATGTTAAATGGTCCTGAATGGTCCTGAAAAAACCCTGAATATCTCCTTGAATATTAAATTTAACACGCAAAGATAGAACAAGGGTGTTAAATATATTCGCGTTCGCGAGTGTTAGTGTATGCAAGAACCATTACAGTGATGAAATTTGAATGACGTTGATTTATTATACTTGCTCGACAAAATGAAAAAGAGAAAATGACCAATTTTTGTGAAAAGCATAGACAATGTCACAAATCAAAGCAAAATCATAAGAAAGTCAGGAAGTATAGTTGAGTAAATAAGATATAGTCAAACCATAGATTATAAGGTAACATTTTTGCTATTGAACCCATGGTTGCCAGGGTAGTTTGACTTTCCTTTGTATATTTTCTGGATAATTAGCAACTCATATGACGTAATAGACGGTCGTGGGAAGGGATGTAGGACGAGACAGATGGCTCGTCACAAGTCGGAAGCGACGCCTTCAACCCCCACCTTACCTCACCCTGCCACGTCTTTGATTTTAAACACATGACCTTAACCCTCGCCCGGGTAGGGCAAAATCACTACGTGTTCGGGTAGGGGGAGCGGGGGTAGTATGACCCCCCCCCCCCTAGAGTTTCGCCCCTAATTGAGCAAGAGCTTCGATTAAAAGACAAGCGTGCTTCTTGCGACGAGAGGAAGCCGCTGACTCCCGATTTTAAGGTCTTGGACTATTAGGTGACCTCTGAGGTCATGTCAATGACCCAAAAGTCATCAAAATTGTAAATGCGTATAAATTTAATTTTATCGAGCTAAAATCGTGAATGAGCATATCATAATGCTTAATGGGTTCCAAATTCGTAATCAGCCTCACAAAATGTCCTAAAAACTGCACAATTCCAAAAAGGTCATGTCAGGTCATCTGAGGTCAGTAACCTCGGTTCACCTGTGGAAGCGCATGACCCCAGTGGAACATATAAAGATGTAAAATTGATCCCAAATTTGAAATCAGCGTCACAAAATGTCTTAGAAGCCGCCAGAAGCCCAAAATAGTAATATGAGGTCATCGGAGGCCAATGACCTCAGTTGACCTCTGAAAAGGTCAATCGAGGTCAGAATCTCAGAGGAAACCACAACTGTCACCTGGAAACACTTATGGCGGTGCATATGCTCCTGAACAACAAACACTCGGAAACTGCACAAGTTACAAGGATCGATACTGCGGGACGCCAGTTGCGCCTGACATGACCTTGAGAAACAGGTCATAGGGCACGGGTCATGTGGGTTAGAAATTCAAAATTTCAGAGCAAGTGGATTTGTTTTCCTCAAAAGTAGGGTACTGAAAGTTCCATCTCAATCGGTTGGAAACTGCGCGAGCTATTCCAGAAAAACTGAGGGATGGCATCCACCCCCTACCCGTCTTTGTAGACCTTAAGCGAATGGTCGTACCTTGCAGTGTCCAGAACGGTTGAACCCAACCTTACCTGCAACTGTAGTGACCTCTAGAATTGTTCGCAACTGCATGGCATCGACTTCCACCTAACTTTCTTGTGAAGGTTGTAAATTATTTACTCTTTTGAGCATTTTGCAGACACATCATACCGATAAGAATAGTTCAGAGAACTCTGCATTATAGTTGGCAAAGACGATCAATTGTGAGTGTGTGGGAGGGAGGGCCAAGGAAAAATAGCACGATGCAGCCTTCCTTTATGCTGCCAAACCAAAGCACCATTGTGTCTTTCCAGTATCCAAGTGACCGCCACTACGTGACTTCCGTGACATTAAGCTGAAACAAAGGTTGTAGGTAAATTTGGTAAGGTTGGGCTTCCCTTCCCCTCTGCTATTCAATATAACCGGCGCCCAATATATAGAGCAAGGTCGTTCACAAAGGCGACTGCCCGACCGGTAATGAAGAGCAGCTCACAACTTCCTCGAACACCGGGCCACCAAATATCCTGCACAGTTCATCAAATGAAGGAAATATGTGTGCCGGCCGACACACTCCCTCTCTGGGGACTGTGGGAGCAGGCGGAGCAGGCGGAGCAGGCGGAGCAGGCGGAGCAGGCGGAGCAGGCGGAGCAGGCGGAGCAGGCGGAGCAGGCGGCGGAGCAGGCTGAGCAGGCGGCGGAGCGGGCGGAGCGGGCGGAGCGGGCGGAGCGGGCGGAGCGGGCGGAGCGGGCGGAGCGGGCGGAGCGGGCGGAGCGGGCGGAGCAGGCGGAGCAGGCGGCGGAGCAGGCTGAGCAGGCGGCGGAGCAGGCGGAGCAGGCGGCGGAGCAGGCGGAGCAGGCGGCGGAGCAGGCTGAGCAGGCGGCGGAGCGGGCGGAGCAGGCGGAGCAGGCGGAGCAGGCGGAGCAGGCGGAGCAGGCTGAGCAGGCGGCGGAGCGGGCGGAGCGGGCGGAGCGGGCGGAGCGGGCGGAGCGGGCGGAGCGGGCGGAGCGGGCGGAGCGGGCGGAGCGGGCGGAGCGGGCGGAGCGGGCGGAGCGGGCGGAGCGGGCGGAGCGGGCGGAGCGGGCGGAGCGGGCGGAGCGGGCGGAGCGGGCGGAGCGGGCGGAACGGGCGGAGCGGGCGGAGCGGGCGGAGCAGGCGGAGCAGGCGGAGCAGGCGGAGCGGCCCGGCCAAGCTGCCATCCCGCTACGGTGCGGCAGAGAGCGCCACTAGCCAGGGGTGGTAAAATGCTCCGTCCTGCTGGACGACGTCGGAAAACAATTTGTCTTTTTCTTGCCAGGTTGGCTAATTTTTCATCACAAATGTTCCATCAGAGGAGTCACATGCTGCATGTTTTCATGCGTGTGCTTTTTACATCGAAGAATGGGATATTCAAAGGCAATTTCTACTGAATTTGCAGGCCATAATTATGGTTCACACATGAAAATTCTGTCCCACAGTCTACCAAAAAAAAACACGTCCCACTATGATATCACATAGCAACAGTGATATCAGTTTGGCAACACCAGAATGGCAGCATATTAGACCACAAATATAGTTGTATTTTATAGACCATACAAACTACCAAGTTGTCTGCAAACTAATACTTCAGTCGTCAGCGGTTTGGGAGAACCGCGGAAGACCACTCATCGACTTCGAATGGGAGACTCTCCGCCGTCCGACCGGCGGTTCCGCTGGTTCTATCAGCCAACTTCGATGCATAGTAGAAACTGGTATAAGTTTTGGAATAAAATTAGAAACCCAGAGTACATTTTAGATTGATGACCAATGACCATGGAGGCATGATGACAGCATTTTAAAACCTCGATTTGGAGCGATCGTCGCTTTGGAAAGCGACGCATGTTAATTTTGTTTTAGAAATACTGTGAAGACCCCCTGCTTCCGAGTTCAAGGTAAAGTTAAGTTAAAATAATTAATAATATGGTTGATCAAAAAGTGAATAGAATAAATCGCATAGAAAGTAGGGTAAACTTAGCATGTCAACACTTCAGACTTGGTACGTTACTGGTGGTGTTGACTGTTGGGGTTGTAATTTGGAGACATGTCAAGATATAAAACTTTCATGTTATTGGTGGTGTATTGGTGTCTGAAAGTCATCCCAGGCAAAGGGTTGTCAGTTTGAAGGAAGGAAACAGGGTAAACATTTACTGTAACCCCGGACACGCCCTAACAACGTACTGTTCATGCTATTGATGATGTAGTGTGTCGGTATAAACTTCATCACCACTAGCATGAAAAGTATGACATTAGGATGTGTCCGGTGTTAATGTTGTTTACCCTACCTGAAAAAATCTGATTAAATTAAAAACTGCTTGTATTTGACCTTTGGTTCAGTAATTCCCCCTCCCCCGCCCTGTTATTTCATGTTATTGGTGGTGTGTTGGTGTCTGAAAGTTAGTGTCTGAAAGTCATCCCAGGCAAAGGGTTGTCAGTTTGAAGGGAGAAAACAGGGTGAATAACTGTAACCCCGGACACGCCCTAACAACATGTACTTTTCATGCTATTGGTGATGTAGTGTGTCGGTATCGACTTCATCACCAATAGCATGAAAAGTATGGCATTATGATGAGTCTGGTGTTAATTCTGTCTACCCTATCTGTAAAAAGTCTGATTAAATTACAAACTGCTTGTATATGACCTTTGGTTCATTAACTCACCCCCCCCCCCCCCCCCCAAGTTCGTGGGGCGACTTTCCACGAACTTTGATTTTGGCCCAACATTTTTATGTTCTGCCCCAACAACTTTTGTCAGATTTGAAGGCTTCCTAGTGTTAAACTGTTTATTTGTCACCTCAGCCATGCACAGCAACCACCCAATATGATATTTTGCCCGCCACCTTGCTCTGAAAAGCTCCACCAATGCTGTCTATGAGATGGTCTGGGGGGTCCGGGGGGGGCGCCAGACCCTGGTAGGTTCTGCAGTGCAGCGAGCGAATGCGAGCGGCGCGTTCTAAACGTGGGTCCCTGCGATCTTAATTGCTGTAAATGTTAGGTCAAGTTTGATTATATATCGTTTTTGGTGACGTCATAGCTTTGGCATTACTGGTACAATTTTCTGCATGTCATAAATGGGAGAAGAAAAAAATCACATTAAATGACAAGTATTGCTTAGGACCTGTCTATACTCTCTTCTTCTATGGGGACATTAAGAACTTGACAATGTCTTTAATCTTGCATCAGCTGCAGAGTAGCTTATCAGAGTTTCTGTTACTTTATTTTTTCATGTATGATCAATATTTCACAGAGCATAAATATAAGTATTGCTTCAACGAGCGATATTGCATCAGTGTTGCTGGAGAACCATTTCCAACTTTCGATTTGATCGGAGAATCATAGTCTATTTTTACCACCCCTGCCACTAGCGTATCAGCCGTGTCCCGTATGATCGACGCATGGCCCACCGCACTGAAAACCTTTTTTACTCTATGCAAGAGTAAATCGAGAGTCGTGCTCAAAACGACTATGGTGTTACGCTAGTGTCACACTGAAAGTACTCATCTCGGACTCCTTACTCGCCATTTACTACCCCCAAAACACTTAAATTACTCTATGATTACCCTAACATCACACTGTTAGGTAAACGACAACCCCTGAATACTCACCATTTACCCATTAAATACTCTACAGTTACCCTCAAAGAAACTCGTTGCACCCAGAAACTACTCTGCATATACTCTTAACGAACATGCAAACCCTTGCAAACTCTCCATTAACTCACACATTACTCTTTGGACACTCTTTGGTTACTCTTTGGTTACTCTTTGGTTACTCTTTGGTTACTCTTTGGTTACTCTTTGGACACTCTTTGGTCACTCTGTGGACACTCTTTGGTCACTCTGTGGACACTCTTCGGTTACTCTTCATTTACTCTATGGATACTCTGTTCGTCTCCTTCCAAACTCTTCATTTACTCTATGGTTACTCTCCGAATACCTTTCTCTCCTTCTCGTGCAACTGTCAAGATACAGCTTTTAAAAACTTGCATTAACAATGAAAGCATATCTACAGGAAAATTACATATTTTGACACATGTTTTTTTTTTAAAGCATGCACAAACAATGCACATTTCACAACTTAAGCACGACGGAACATAAAAACGGTGGAAGCTACGGCGAAAATGTCGGTGGCCAACTGGGACACAGCATGAAGATACAGCCGGGAACAGCGTAATGGCTCAGCAGAAAGTCAATCACATAACGGTACGGACATGCGTCACGTCTTAGCTGCACGAAGAAGTCCTTGATCCCTCCACAGTTGACATATCCTCGGCTAGAGCAGCCCGCAGTTCTTTTTACAGCCTCAATGGCCGAATTCGGCGGGAATGCTCATGATGATAAAAGCTGCGACAAAGTATTGCAGGTTTCGGAGCAGGCGAGTCACTATCAGGTTGAGTACTTACGCTGCTATGACGATGAGGAGGATGACACTCTCCAGAGGCACAGTGCTAGCGACCTGGATGTTTTCCACGACGATTTCGTAGTCCGACTTTCCTTGCACAATCGCGGCCGCGCCATTCAGGCTCCTCCGTGACCAGCGCTGAAGACTAGCCTGATGCTCACACTGATGTTCACATATGATGTTCACTAATGTTCACACCACAACACTTTGCAAGCCGCAATATCGTTCTTGAAACCGAAGGAAACAAATACATTATCTCCTAATGTTCACTAGTACCTCACTGCACCACCGTCCACCATTCACTGTTCACAACGGCTCACAGCATGGCGTCTGCATGACACGTTTCAACATGTTTCTGCTTGCCGTCAGAGTAGCTCAAGAGTATTCACAAAGTAACTGACGTGTTAAGACATAGTATGTGGCGGGTAAATCAAGGTCGTGTAAAGAGTAACAACAAGCTTGGTATGGGGTAACAGTAGGGTATCCCAAGAGTAACGTATGTGTATTTTCAGAGTAAGTCGAGGGAACAAGCTTACTCTGCGTTTACCCGCCGGTTAGTGTATATGCTGGGTACATGGAGGGTACATGGAGGGTAGATGGGGTTCCATCAGCTGGAGTGATGGGTAGGTTAGGAGTAACTGAAGATACTGTGAGAGTATGAGATGTAAGTAGAGTAAATGAAGAGTGAAAAAGATTTTCAGTGCGCCCGCTCCCAAGTCCGTCGGGCCAGAATTTGGGACCGGCCCAGCTCTGCGGCGATAGCGTTTTGCACGGTCATAGAATACTAGGTAAAGCCACTGGCGGATCCAGGGGGTCATTTAGGGCGGCCGCCCCCCCCCCCCCCAGCCCAAAGTGGCCTGTTTGGCCCCCCCAAAAGGTTCACTCAAAAAGTGATCGTTAATGACTAAACGATACCTTATTTTTTATCTTTGTGATAAAAGTAATTCTTTGGTGAAAAAAAAATGGAAGTAATTTGGTAGCAATCGACATAGGCAAAAGAAACATTAGTGGCGCAAGACACAATCCGAAGGCAAGGACATATATAAGCGTTGTCTGAAGCACGGTAAATACAAGGCCATATATAGGAGGTAGAGTCATCCGGCGATTCTGTATGATCATGACGTCAGAGCGGGACGTCATGTGGATCCATCGGCCTCCTCCGCCATTGCAGTTAATGTTATTTCGGGAGAAATAAATATCATCTAACTCGGAAAGTAAAAATGTTACGAAAAAGAAAAAGAGAGCGTTGAAAAGCTCAAAACAAGGCAAATAGAAATCTTCTGGATCATTTTAGGCTCAGATCAATATTGAGGTCACTAGAGGTCATCAAAGGTCAGGGCCTTGTTTACGGTCCCCCTGCGGTTCGGCGGTCACCAGCTGAGGCTCTAAGCCCCGCCCCTTCGATGAAATTTTGATTTGACCTAAACCACATGGAATTTGTATGAATCGACGTGTTCTGACGAGGCGAACACGATGACATCAAAATCATTGCTGTATCTATATTTGTCAAAAAGTTATTTGCGAAAAACAGTTTTAACCGACTGCAGACGACATGCGCCAGAATTGACTACTGGGGTGACGTCATAAGTAGAAGTGGACACGTTACGGAAATAGGGATGACCCCCCCCCCCCCCCCCCCCCCTGGGTAAATATAATACTTCTGAAGGTAAGTTTGGCCATGTGCGTCAAGTTAGCGTCGTATTCGTATTCGTTTTCAGCGTCGAGTTCCGATTTTCCCCAAACTTGGCATATGGGTAGATCTCATCGAGTTATGCACGAATATGTACTCCGTTTTGACCTAGGACAAATGGTTTGACCTCCAGAGGTCACTGAAATGTCATCGCACGGGGTACCCTCTAATTGTTTCGTTTACCGTCCGATTTAATCGCAACGGGGCTCCAGCTTGCGTCAGAAAAAAAAATCACCTAGAGGTCAAAGGTCCAGGTCACGGGGACGAATACGAGATTTTAAGCCTCGGTACCAGCTTGTGTACCCTCTAGTTTTTTTTCTCGAGATGTTAAGCTCCGGTACCGAAGCTTAACATCTCGTATTCGTCCCCGTGACCTTGACCTTTGACCTCTAGGTGATGTTTTGTTTTTCCTGACGCAAGCTAACGTGCCGGCGAGTCCCTTTTTGCCCATTGCGAGCAAATCGGACGGTAAAAGGAAAAAACTAGAGGGTACACAAGCTGGTACCGAAGCTTACAATCTCGTATTCGTCCCCGTGACCTTGACCTTTGACCTCTAGGTGATGTTTTGTTTTTCCTGACGCAAGCTAAGGTGCCGGCGAGTCCCTTTTTGCCCATTGCGAGCAAATCGGACGGTAAACGAAAAAAACTAGCGGGTACACCATGCTGGTACCGAAGCTTAGAATCTCGTATTCGTCCCCGTGACCTTGACCTTTGACCTCTGGATGACTTTTTGTTTTTCCTGACGCAAGCTAACGTGCCGGCGAGTTCCTTTTTGCCCATTGCGAGCAAATCTGATTGTAAACTAAAAAAACTAGAGGGTACACCATGCTGGTACCGAAGCTTAGAATCTCGTATTCGTCCCCGTGACCTTTACCTTTGACCTCTAGGTGATGTTTTGTTTTACCTGACGCAAGCTGGGGTGCCAACGAGTCCCTTTTTGCCCATTGCGAGCAAATCGGACGGTAAACGAAAAAAACTAGCGGGTACACCATGCTGGTACCGAAGCTTAGAATCTCGTATTCGTCCCCGTGACCTTGACCTTTGACCTCTGGATGACTTTTTGTTTTTCCTGACGCATGCTAGGGTGCCAGCGAGTCCTTTTTTTCCATTGCGAGCAGATCAGACGGTAAACAAAAAAACTAGAGGGTACACAAGCTGGTACCGAAGCTTAAAATTTCGTATTCGTCCCGTGACCTTGACCTTTGACCTCTAGGTGATGTTCTGTTTTCCCTGACGCAAGCTGGGGTGCCGTCGAGTCCCTTTTTGCCCATTGCAAGCAAATCGGACGGTAAACAAAAAAACTAAAGGGTACACAAGCTGGTACCGAAGCTTAAAATATCGTATTCGTCACCGTGACCTTGGCCTTTGACCTCTAGGTGATGTTTTGTTTGTCCTGCCGCAAGCTGGGGTGCCGTCGAGTCCCTTTTTGACCATTGCAAGCAAATCGGACGGTAAACGAAAAAAAAAACTAGAAGGTACACAAGCTGGTACCGAAGCTTAAAATCTCGTATTCGTCCCCGTGACCTTGACTTTTGACCTCTAAGTGATGTTTTGTTTTTGTTTTCCTGACGCAAGTTAAGGTGCCGGCGAGTCCCTTTTTGCCCATTGCGAGCAAATCGGACGGTAAACGAAAAAACTAGAGGGTACACCATGCTTGTACCGAAGCTTAGAATTTCGTATTCGTCCCCGTGACCTTGACCTTTGACCTCTGGATGACTTTGTGTTTTTCCTGACGCAAGCTAACGTGCCGGTGAGTTCCTTTTTGCCCATTGCGAGCAAATCAGATTGTAAACTAAAAAAAAACTAGAGGATACACCATGCTGGTACCGAAGCTTAGAATCTTGTATTCGACCCCGTGACCTTTACCTTTGACCTCTAGGTGATGTTTTGTATTTCCTGACGCAATCTGGGGTGCCGTCGAGTCCCTTTTTGCCCAATGCAAGCAAATCAGACAGTAAACGAAAAAACTAGAGGGTACACAAGCTGGTACCGAAGCTTAAAATCTCGTATTCGTCCCCGTGACCTTGACCTTTGACCTCTATGTGATTTTTTGTTTTTCCTGACGCAAGCTAGGGTGCCAGCGAGTCCCTTTTTTCATTGCGAGCAGATCGGACGGTAAACGAAAAAAAACTAGAGGGTACACAAGCTGGTACCGAAGCTTAGAATCTCGTATTCGTCCCCGTGACCTTGACCTTTGACCTCTAGGTGATTTTTATTATTCGTGACGCAAGGTGGGGTGCCGGCGAGTCCTTTTTTCCCATTGCGAGCAAATTGGACGGTACACGAAAAAACTAGAAGGTACACAAGCTGGTACCGAAGCTTAAAATCTCGTATTCGTCCCCGTGACCTTTACCTTGGACCTCTAGGCAATTTTTTTTTCTGACGCAAGGTGGGGTGCCGGCGAGTCGCTTTTTGTCCATTGCGAGCAAATGGGACGGTAAACCAAAAAAAACTAGAGGGTCCACCATGCTGGTACCAAAGCTTAAAATCTCGTATTCGTCCCGTGACCTTGACCTTTGACCTCTGGTTGACTTTTTTTCCTGACGCAAGCTAATGTGCCGGCGAGTCCCTTTTTGCCCATTGCGAGCAAATCGGACGTTAAACGAAGAAAAAACTAAAGAGTACACAAGCTGGCACCGAAGCTTAAAATCTCGTTTTCGTCCCCGTGACCTTTGCCTTTAACCTCTAGGTGATGTTTTGTTTTACCTGACGCAAGCTGGGGTGCCGTCGAGTCCCTTTTTGCCCATTGCAAGCAAATCGGACGGTAAACTTAAAAACTAAAGGGTACACAAGCTGGTACCAAAGCTTATAATCTCGTATTCATCCCCGTGACCTTGATCTTTGACCTCTGGATGACTTTTTGTTTTTCCTGACGCAAGCTAACGTGCCGTCGAGTTCCTTTTTGCCCATTGCGAGCAAATCGGATTGTAAACTAAAAAACTAGAGGGTAAACCATGCTGGTACCGAAGCTTAGAATCTCGTATTCGTCCCCGTGACTTTTACCTTTGACCTCTAGGTGATGTTTTGTTTTACCTGAGGCAAGCTGGGGTGCCGTCGAGTCACTTTCTGTCCATTGCAAGCAAATTGGACGGTAAACTAAAAAACTAGAGGGTACACAAGCTGGTACCGAAGCTTAAAATCTCGTATTCGTCCCCGTGACCTTGACCTTTGACCTATATGTGATTTTTTTGTCCTGACGCAAGCTAGGGTGCCAGCGATTCCCTTTTTTATTTCGAGCAGATCGTACGGTAAACGAAAAAAACTAGAGGGTACACAAGCTGGTACCGAAGCTTAGAATCTCGTATTCGTCCCTGTGACCTTGACCTTTGACCTCTAGGTGATTTTTTTTATTCCTGACGAAAGGTGGGGTGCCGGCCAGTCCCTTTTTCCCATTGCGAGCAAATCGGACGGTAAACGAAAAAAAACTAGATGGTACACAAGTTGGTACCGAAGCTTAAAATCTCGTATTCGTCCCGTGACCTTGACCTTGGACCTCTAGGTGATTTTTTTGTTTTTCCTGACGCAAGCTGGGATGCCGACGAGTCCCTTTTTGGCCATTGAAAGCAAATCGGACGGTAAACTAAAACTAGAGGGTACACAAGCTGGTACCGAAGCTTAAAATATCGTATTCGTCCCCGTGACCTTGACCTTTGACCTCTATGTGATTTTTTGTCCGAACCCGCGGGGGGAGGGCAGAATCTTCCCCTCCCTGATTTTCTCAATAACCTGAAAACTATGATAGATATCAACGTAAAACTTTAAGTACCTTATCCTGCATCAAGTCTAAGTCTTCTCACCAACTCTAAATGCAATTGATGTAGTATTTTGGGAGATAATGACGTTTTAATGACGTCATGTCATGCCATTTTTGGTGGAAAAACTATAAATGTTTGGCAAATCGTAGAAATCAGAGTTTTCAAGCAAATTACAAATAAAACACGCGAAAAGAAGGGAAAAGACATTTTCTTCAAAATGGCTCTCGGATTTCCAAAAAAAAAATTAACCCCAATTTTTTTTTTGTGAATTTGAAAAGTTAATTTCTTATGCTCGAATACCAAAATAAGGTAACCGGCCCAAATCCGCGGAGAAAAAAAATGGGCTACCTTTTTGCCACAAAAAGTTGCCCCCCCCCCCCAAAAAAAAAACGACGGCTGGATCCAGTGGGTAAAGCGGAAATAACGCTTCAACACAGGGCCAATGGGAGGCAGTTTGTCAGCTGGCTAGTTTTTATTAAATATTCTACTTGACGGTAAAGTTTCAAACTTTGTCATTAACCCTTATTTCAAACTTCAATTTAAAAAAAAACATCGTCGATATCTGTTAGAAATTACAGAAAATAAGTTTCGCTTAGGTGGCAGTGCTGAGAAATAGGCCTTCCGAAGCTAAGGCTGAAGGAATAGGCCTTACGTAGCTAAGGTGGCAATGCTGAAAGAATGGGAGCTTTTTGGCGTACAACTTGGCGCACGACATACAAGTAAGTAACCGTCATTACTTGCTGTTAGTGCTGTTTACAATTCTGATTCAAGGATAGACTTTTGCCGGTATGTCGTCACAACTTATTTTGGTGACGAGGCTCTTGTGACGTCACATGTAAAAATATTAATAGTTTGCAAATTATACCCAATTGGTATTTTTTCGCAAAGACGAATGCCAGAACTATAATTAGGACACTCGTTTTCATCATTCCACGTACTTTTGCCAAGGTGAAATATTCCCTCTAACTACGAATAAAATCAACAAGAAAAACTCGCAACATTACGGCCTCACACATTAGTCATTACATTTAGTAGCTGCGTATCCGCCGATTTTATCCAGTTCCCCAGCTTATCCAGTTGCCACAGTTGCCCCTCCCCCTTACCCCCGAATCATCAGCTGACGTACCATTTTCAAGATGGCGTCGATCGGCGCGCGCCTGGCGTTTTGCAGGCGTGGCTGGAAGGCGGAACAGCGTGCTGCATACGTCTGGCTTTAATTCGGAGCTGCCAACAGCGTGTACCGCTCAAAACATGGTGAATGCCTGCTATCCGCGGCGAGCGTCACGTGTAGGCTGCAGAAACGATACATGCGTGTGCTAATGCCTATAAGTCATTTGATTAGCCCTTGGTTATCGATTTTGAAGCTGGGAAGCCTGCAAGCGAATGTGTGCCTATATTGTTCGGATCTAATATAATATCTCAGTCAACACAGGTCGCTTATGACCAGTTGCGGATCTACGGTTGGGCAAAATTGGCAATTGCCCCCCCCCCCCCACCCCACCAACGAAATATCGTTAGGCAAACGTATGTCCCCCCCCCCCCCCACCCCCACCCAAAAAAAAACGATCGGTGAGGTTGTGATTTTTGTCCCGGTAAGTTGTGATTCCCCGCTCAACAATTCCCCGCGATTCCCCGCTCCGAAATCGTGACGACTCCACTAGTCGTCACGGTTTCGGAACTTTTACGCGGACACATCATGTCGTCGACAGTAGCGTACCCAGTATTCACTCCAGGAGGGGAATATTTTTGCTCAGGAGGGGGGTGCATAAAGTACCCTCACCAAAAACAAATCACCGGATTTGACCCATTATGTGTTTAGAGGGGCATATTTTTTAACATTTTGTTTCGCAAAAAAAAATCGACCAAAGGGCGCACGTACGGATCTTCAGGGGGGGGGGGGGATTTCCCCGTTTGACGACCGACCGAAACTTGCTCTTCCCTATAGGTAATAGCTTGCAGCTATTGGCTTTTAGTCCCCTTAGAAATATATGAAAGAGATGGAAATCCCAAAATTCGTAACTTGTCGGCAGAGAGTTCAAAACTTTCGTAAGTAGTGAGATGATAATCCCAAATGAACGACTTACGAAGCAAATCATTCGTAAGTCAGCACGGGAATCCAGCCCCTGGTTAACCGACCAGGGCCATTCTTCTTCTTTTTTAATCGAGCCGTGGCTCTATTTTTTTTCATCGGAATAGCCTCAGGACTCGGCGCGGGAGATGTTTAGCGTCGAAACAGCGCCTCGGAAATTCAGCACCAATGCCAAATAATATGCAGGTATTTTACACACTGCCCCAAACATAGCACATTTCCAGTTCTGAGGCCATTCTTTCTTTTTTTTAAGTCAGCGGCTCCATTTTTTTTTTCAATTAGAAATGGCCTCTGATAAGATCCTAAAAAAAAAATCACGCCATAAACGTAATTGGCACCCCAAACATCTATGCCAAATACGGCTACTCCATGCGTGCTACCGTTTTCTTCGATAACTAAAAAAAAAACTTAGGGGGCGTTCAAACGTCTCCACCCCAGCACGCCGCTCGGGGTTAAGAATGTCATAGGTCTATAAAAGCATCACTAAGTGTGCAATTGATGTCATGTCACGGTCAGATCAAATGTCAAATATCGACGTACCTACAAAAGTTTATGAGCTATATTTCCCATCATAAGCCTTCGATTGCGATCATTATTGCCAAAAAGTGCTCTGGAAGGTAGAAATATATATCCCACTTAACCCTATTTGTAACAGAGGGGGGGCGGATTCCGCCCCTCCCCCCCCCCCCCCCCCCCCCCCCCTCATGTTTTCGCAGATATCTCCAGAACGGCTGGGAGCCAGGCCCCATGAAATTTTGGGACTTTTCATAGAATTGAACTCCGCATTTGGAGTAAAAATTTGTATGAGTTCTTAACCTGAAAAGAGGCGTTCCAGGGCACAGTTTTGGGTGGGTTCGAGAGGCGACATTTGGCGATAATACGGAAATGCGATCTTCACGGTTTCTTCCTAACTGCATCAAGTATGAAGGGAGTTACATCGGCTTACGGTGATTGCAACAAGTGCAAATTAGTTGATGTTAATGAAATATCATAAAAAATTGCATGGCAGAGTAGGCGGTTTCAGCAGGGCTTGAGAAGGGGGGCGTTTCCCAGGAAGTGTGCAATGCTTGGCGGAGAGCCAATAGAGCAATGTAAGGGGCATTTATAGCTATCAAGATGGTAAAAGATAGCTTCTGCCTTCCATTATTTGCATAATTTATTACATATAGAGTTTCAGGGGCGTGTTCAGGAACATGAAAAAGGGGGTGACTGCGATGGTGATGGACGATATGCCAGGCGATAACGGCGCAATATACGTTTAGCTTATAATAATATATGCACATATGAGACCAGAGAAGGGAATAAAGTCATTTTTTGTTTGCAGAGGCGCGCTCCAGGAATGGAAGAAAGGGGGTCATATTATTGCAAGGGAAACTAAGAGAAATGGGCGTACAATGACATTACATACTGCAGTTTTCGGATGTAAGCACGCACCAACAGGCTACTCTACGAACGATTATAAGATAATAGGCGAGTCCAGGTAGGGGTAAAAAGGGGGGTAGCAATGTTACTTGAAGTTGTAAGTGAAATAGTCACTGTTGACTAGTTAGTATCATAACAGCTAATAATATACTTATCAAAAGGTCTTGCGCCGCCCCAGTTTGGATCCTGGATACGCCTATGATGAAGTACAACATGCAAAAAGGAACTATCTACGATCAGTAACATATTTATAGTGATGGGTAGCAACTTGTCTGCGGTTAATATTTTCCCCAATTTTACCCCCCCCCCACCCCCCCTTTCACTAACTCTGGTACCGCTATGGCAAAAATAATGATTTATAACTGTTTTTCTAATGTCTCAAATCACATACCAATTTCATTTATCAAAAAACAACATCAAAAAATGGTTTTATTACGCATTTACTTCACCCCCCATATTGAAGTGACCTGCACACAGCCTATGATTGTTGAATTTTCAAACGTCACCGTCATATATCAATGTCCAATTCAATCTCTATCGAGTCCTCTTAGTGGTGTTAAAATCGGTCGATAAAACTGAAAGCTATGTTGGATCAAAAATACCACTAAAATTTGTAGTTTTTGCCCCCCCCTGATGCCCCTATCCCAAATTTATATTTTGTATTAATTATAAATGTAGATCGTGGTTCAGGGGAACCAAACACCGTTAAATTTTTGAAAATCGGACGGGTAGATCTCGAGATCTCCGGGGGCGGAATCCGCCCCCTCCCCCCCCCCCTGTTACAAATAGGGGTATTGCCAGGAGCCTGTTACAAATAGGGTTTAAGCAAAAGGTGAGACTGCAAGCGAAAGTCAAGGTCAAGGTCAGGTCACAAAAAGGTAAATATGCGGCAATGCGCTAAAGATCAACGAGAGTCGCACGATGCATGTTTTATGGATTATGTATTATTTATGAATTATCCCATCCTGAATCTTCGTAGAGTTCGATAGTGATAGTCATTTTACCACCCGACCTTCATGTAAGAGCCGATAATTACCGAGTACCGATACATTCTTACTTAAGACCAAAGTTGTCAAGTTCATGTCAAGGTCAGGTCACAAAGATTAAGAACTCCTAATTGATAAATCTAAAGAAAAAGGTATGTTTTCTGACTAATTTTGTTTCAGAAATACAGTGATGATGTTTATATTTGTTCGTATACATTAAAATAAAAGAACACAATTTATAAAAAAATGGCGTCCGTTAGTTAGGTACTCATACTTGGACGCATGAGTCAGCCAAAAATGATGGTATTGTTGGAAACGCTGGCTTTGGAATCGTCCATATGTGGTGCTCCAGCATATATTCCGTTTTTTTCAGATATATTTTTTAACATTTAGTTTGTAGTTGAACATTATATTTCTTTAATTTGTGGGGTTAAAAAATATAATTGTAAAAAAATAATCCTAAGTTAGACATTGTTGTAGCCACTGCCAATTTGTAAAAAAAGTTGTTAAATAATGATAATTTGTGCTAATAATAGATTATTTTAATCAAAAGAAAAAACAAACTATTCTAACACGTTTCGATTCACTGCAATTTTGCTATCTTTTGATCTTT
>JAXIVJ010010617.1:45000-46530 GCA_036785665.1 Chirona hameri | reverse complement strand
GAGGCTGTCGGCCAGCTGTCGACCAACAGCTGGCAGCAGCGGCCCGGACACACACACACACAAACACGAGTCTCGGCCGGGGCTTCAGGTCAAGCACGGCGAGGGCGGAGCGTGACCATACAGCCAGGTCGGCACACAAAATCACCACATACACAAACGCGCGCGCACACACACACACACACACACACGCACACGCAAACGCAAACGCAAACGCAAACGCACACGCACACGCACACGCACACACACGTCACACGTCACACGTCACACTGAACAGAGCAACAGCAGCGAGGGTGCACGGAGGATCCTCGGCCCCAGCGGCCTGAGACTGCGACTCCTCAGGCTGCCGTGCTCCCTCAGCGCCTCGGTCGGGACTTCAGATCGAGCGGCGCGGTGAGGCCTCAGAGCCTCTGCGACTGGCGGGCGCAGTCCGCCGACGGGGTCTCGAACACCTTCTTCCGAGAGGCGACCATGCCCGAAAGAGGGGAGGAGAGCCGGCCGCACGGCGCCGCGGAGAGAGCGGAGCCAGAGAGACGGGGGCAGCTGGGCGACCGCATCAGCTCTGTAACGTACGGGACACACAGAAACACAGCGGCGTCAGGTATACAGACCACATCAGCTCTGTGACGTACGGGACACACAGAAACACAGCGGCGTCAGGTATACAGACCACATCAGCTCTGTAACGTACGGGACACACAGAAACACAGCGGCGTCAGGTATACAGACCACATCAGCTCTGTAACGTACGGGACACACAGAAACACAGCATACAGTACAGATAACAGAGACACGACAACACACAGTGGTATCAGTTATACAGACCATACGACACACTGACACAGACATTGACACAGGCACAGTACACACCGACACAGACATTGATAAAGGCACAGTACACACTGACACAGATATTGACACAGGCACAGTACACACTGACACAGACATTGACACAGGCACAGTACACACTGACACAGACACACACTGACACAGACACACACTGACACAGACACACACTGACACAGACATTGACACAGGCACAGTACACACTGACACAGACATTGACATAGGCACAGTACACACTGACACAGACACACACTGACACAGACACACACTGACACAGACATTGACACAGGCACAGTACACACTGACACAGACATTGACACAGGCACAGTACACACTGACACAGACACACACTGACACAGACATTGACACAGGCACAGTACACACTGACACATACATTGACACAGGCACAGTACACACTGGCACAGACATTGACACAGGCACAGTACACACTGACACAGACATTGACACAGGCACAGTACACACTGACACAGATATTGATACAGGCACAGTACACACTGACACAGACATTGACACAGGCACAGGTACACTGACACAGACATTGACACAGGCACAGTACACAACAATATTAGCTATATACAGACCACACGACACACTGACACAGACGTTGACACAGGCACAGTACAGAACAATATTAGCTATACAGACACGACAACATACCCACACCCA
>JAXIVJ010010617.1:2500-40000 GCA_036785665.1 Chirona hameri | reverse complement strand
ACAGTCAGCGTCAGTCAGTGTCAACAGTCGTGCGGTCGCGGCCGCAGACGAACAATTCGACGGAAACTGCAGGCTCAGCGGAATTTCGTTCCATTATATTTCATCCGTTCTTTTTTATTAATACAAAACACAAAAGTCAGTCCAAAACTTTGGCGGACATTAGATCCGAAGGCTTTGGACGGAATGCCTTATTCGAGTTCTCGCAGCGAGAGGAAGTTTGCGTCGATTGTTCGTCTCTGATCACGTCGGTCATGTCCAGGCCGGAATCGTCGGCAGTCTCGATATATAGCCATCCAAGTTCACGTCGGTCAGGTCCAGGCCGGAATCGTCGGCAGTCTCGATATACAGCCATCCAATCAGGACCAGCAACCGACGGCACACGGCTAAAAATGACGGAATCAACGTATACAATTTCGACCCCGAGGTCGACTTTTGGATATTGAAATAATACAGAACGTGCTCAATGCTCATGACGTCACTGGCCATTTCACATTTGGTGCCTCGCATGTTCACCAGCAAAGCTTTACTGCGTGTTTTTGCAAGAATTGTTAGAACAATTATCGATTGTTTACAGCGATATTCCGTCATTTGTCACCCGTGGTCAGCCCAGCAAGTCAAAATGACGTCAAAGCAGCTCACAGTGGCGTCACTATGACGTCGTCACAGCAGCAAGACAGTGGCGTCACGATGACGGCAGAGCAGCAAATTGTGACGTCATTAGAGATTGGTGACCTAGAAAAGCATACTAGTTTATACAAGCTTCCAGACTGCTCTGCAATAGCTGCTGATGCCGTTAGGCAGAGCCTTCCAATGACGTCACCGATATCTAGTGACGTCACCACAGGCCATCATACAATGTCGCCAGCCGCCTCTGTCGTCAAGTCATTGGAAGTTAGACTGTCGTCTCTTTAGTCTTAAGCCGGTGGCCAAGGGCCAGCTACACATACAAATGCCAGCAAGCAGACCCGAGAACCAACAGGCTAGCAAACATCGAAACCAATAAACTCATCCGGTTAAATCCGGTTATCGGTTAAAAACAACAAACAGCTGGCGCCTTACGAAACACAAAATATTACGAAACTCCGACCAAATGATTAACTCCGACCAAATGTTTAACTCCGACCAAATGTTTAAAAGCAAAATTGATGTTATTTCTCACGATATAAATTAACTCAATATCGATGCTTTGCAGCTGAAGCTGTGCGATGTTGCTTGCTCGGATCTTGCGGCACTTGTATGAGACTATATCGATGCAGCCTCTCAGCTCGGCGAGAGGCACAAGCAGCTGGCCTGCCAAGCAGCACAAGCAGTGGGACGCGTGCCGCGCGGCTTAGCATGGGTTCCGGCATCCACCCTGTCCAGCCGGCGGCCGACTAAAGCGACCACAGCCTCTGAGCCTCAGCAGCTCATCTGCAGCGACCAGATTAGGAAATGGAGGTGGTTAATCCAATGGATTAGCGACCCAGTTAAATCCATTGCATTTGAATTAGATAATACAATTTGGCTTTGAATGGATTTGGATTGGACTGGATTCATTCTTGTATGTTGGTATGTTGAATATATTCAACAATCAATCGATGGAAGTGGTTCATGATGGAGGATTTTTTTATGAAAGTTAATTATTTTGCGAAGAGGATATGTATAATACAAAACTTGATCAAACAACTGTTATTTAGATAAAATATTCACAATTTTATATAAACCAGAATAGACTAGATTGGATCGGGTCAGATTTGCAGACACCTTATAGATTTGGATTGGATCTGGATTAAGACCTGATGAATTCGGATTTGATTGGATGTCAATCGATCAATCCATTTCATACTTTGGCAGAGACATTCACACACACACACACACACCGCTGATGCGTAACCTCCGTCCAGTTCTGCCAGGAAGCGCCGACTCTAGACATTATGCAGGCTAACGCGACAAGCAGAGGCGGCATGTCGAGAAGCGCGCTGTGGCTCCGGGCAGGGAGATACTCTGGACAGGGAGGGGCTCCGGACAGGGAGGGGCTCCGGACAGGGAGGGGCTCCGGACAGGGAGGGACTCTGGACAGGGAGGGATTCTGGACAGGGAGGGGCTCTGGACAGGGAGGGGCTCTGGACAGGGAGGGACTCTGGACAGGGAGGGGCTCTGGACAGGGAGGGGCTCTGGACAGGGAGGTCGCGAGGTCAGCCAGGCAGCTAGCCAAGCCAGGCCAACAGCCGGCCACTGTGTTAGCGCTATGGGCACAAGTCGGCAGCAGAGGGCAGCTATTCGGCAGGGGTGGCGGCGTTTTACTGTGTGACGGCAGGACGGGGGCAGGCGAGCGTTTTGGACGCCGGTATCGGGACATCCCCCTACCTTCTGCGTGGTCTCCAGCTCTTGGTGCAGCCGTTGCGCCTCGTCGCGGGACCTGGTCAGCTGGCTCTCTGCCAGAGTCAGCTGCTGGCCGGCCGTCGGCGGCCCGGCCGCGCCCTCCGACAGCTCCGAGATGTTCGCAGACAGCTGCGCGCGCAGCTGCTTGTTCCTGTGACGAACGTGTTGTGTGTGTGTTAATTTGGATTTACACGTCCGGTCGCTGTTCTCATTTACTAAGGCATTCGGGGAGAACTGGGACTGGGAAGGACTGGGACTGAGGACTGAGGAGGACTGGGACTGAGGACTGAGGAGGACTGGGACTGAGGACTGGGGAGGATTGGGACTGAGGACTGGGACGCGGATATCCACGCATGCTGATGTGTTGCAGCCGTGGGAGCGAGGGAGGATCGAACCTGGGATCTTTCAGTAGCAGCTGAACCTTCTATCCGCTACCAGACGGCCGCCACATCTGCTGTGACGAGGGTTAACATACGGTCCGGTCAGTCTCAGGCAGGACCGGTCCGGCTAACTGGTACAGCAGGTACAGCCAGACATGACCTTGGTGAGGGCAGCGGCGGCAGGTCGAGACAATGACATGCTTCTTCAGATAAACAAACTCACTCGCTCATCTCGCCCTCATCATAAGTTATCCATAACAATATTATTTAGCTAGATGGATATAGACGATATTTATTAGATGCTAGATATTTACCTAGATAGTGATGGATAAGGGGTGAAGTATCATGGATTTGAATATTTGTCGGACTACAGACAGCAACTCACAACACGAGGAAAACAATTTTGAAAACAACTTCTATCCGCGAAACAATCTTATTTTTTAGTGTTGCAGACCGAAACGCAAATAGGTTTGATAACTCATAGAACTCTATGAAGTGATGCTAAAACGAATGTGTTCCGCAGTTGCTCCCATGCGTCTATGTCTGTCTGTTCTGTTCTGTTCTGTTCTGTTCTGTTCTGTCTGTCTGTCTGTCTGTCTGTCTGTCTGTCTGTCTGTCTGTCTGTCTGTCTGCCTGCCTGCCTGCCTGCCTGCCTGCCTGTCTGTCTGTCTGTCTGTCTGTCTGTCTGTCTGTCTGTCTGTCTGTCTGTCTGTCTGTCTGTCTGTCTGTCTGTCTGTCTGTCTGTCTGTCTGTCTGTCTGTCTGTCTGTCTGTCTGTCTGTCTGTCTGTCTGTCTGTCTGTCTGTCTGTCTGTCTGTCTGTCTGTCTGTCTGTCTGTCTGTCTGTCTGTCTGTCTGTCTGTCTGTCTGTCTGTCTGTCTGTCTGTCTGTCTGTCTGTCTGTCTGTCTGTCTGTCTGTCTGTCTGTCTGTCTGTCTGTCTGTCTGTCTGTCTGTCTGTCTGTCTGTCTGTCTGTCTGTCTGTCTGTCTGTCTGTCTGTCTGTCTGTCTGTCTGTCTGTCTGTCTGTCTGTCTGTCTGTCTGTCTGTCTGTCTGTCTGTCTGTCTGTCTGTCTGTCTCTCTGTCCGGCCTGCGCTCTGTGTTCTAGTCTCGATCCCACTCGGGAGACGGCCGGCCGGCAGCGTGTCCCACCTGGCATCCAGCTGGAAGACGCGCTGGTTGGCCTGCTGCAGGCCCCGGTGCTGCGTGGCCACCTTCTCCTCCAGTGAAGCGGTCTCCAGACACTTTCTGCTGTACTTCTCACTGAGGCTGAGAATCTCACCCTTTATGTCGCCCAGCTCAGCCCTGCAACAGAGGACAGTTAGGGTCTCACTGAGGCTGAGAATCTCACCCTTTATGTCGCCCAGCTCAGCCCTGCAACAGAGGACAGTTAGGGTCTCACTGAGGCTGAGAATCTCACCCTTTATGTCGCCCAGCTCAGCCCTGCAACAGAGGACAGTTAGGGTCTCACTGAGGCTGAGAATCTCACCCTTTATGTCGCCCAGCTCAGCCCTGCAACAGGGGGCAGTTAGGGTCTCACTGAGGCTGAGAATCTCACCCTTTATGTCGCCCAGCTCAGCCCTGCAACAGGGGGCAGTTAGGGTCTCACTGAGGCTGAGAATCTCACCCTTTATGTCGCCCAGCTCAGCCCTGCAACAGGGGGCAGTTAGGGTCTCACTGAGGCTGAGAATCTCACCCTTTATGTCGCCCAGCTCAGCCCTGCAACAGAGGGCAGTTAGGGTCTCACTGAGGCTGAGAATCTCACCCTTTATGTCGCCCAGCTCAGCCCTGCAACAGAGGGCAGTTAGGGTCTCACTGAGGCTGAGAATCTCACCCTTTATGTCGCCCAGCTCAGCCCTGCAACAGAGGGCAGTTAGGGTCTCACTGAGGCTGAGAATCTCACCCTTTATGTCGCCCAGCTCAGCCCTGCAACAGAGGGCAGTTAGGGTCTCACTGAGGCTGAGAATCTCACCCTTTATGTCGCCCAGCTCAGCCCTGCAACAGAGGACAGTTAGGGTCTCACTGAGGCTGAGAATCTCACCCTTTATGTCGCCCAGCTCAGCCCTGCAACAGAGGACAGTTAGGGTCTCACTGAGGCTGAGAATCTCACCCTTTATGTCGCCCAGCTCAGCCCTGCAACAGAGGGCAGTTAGGGTCTCACTGAGGCTGAGAATCTCACCCTTTATGTCGCCCAGCTCAGCCCTGCAACAGAGGACAGTTAGGGTCTCACTGAGGCTGAGAATCTCACCCTTTATGTCGCCCAGCTCAGCCCTGCAACAGAGGGCAGTTAGGGTCTCACTGAGGCTGAGAATCTCACCCTTTATGTCGCCCAGCTCAGCCCTGCAACAGAGGACAGTTAGGGTCAGCAGAGGACAGATCGGGTCAGTAGAGGACAGATCGGGTCAGCAGAGGACAGTTAGGGTCAGCAGAGGACAGATCGGGTCAGTAGAGGACAGTTAGGGTCAGCAGAGGACAGATCGGGTCAGTAGAGGACAGTTCGGGTCAGTAGAGGACAGTTCAGAGCACCAGAGGACAGTTTGGTACAGCAGAGGACAGTTTGGGTCAGCAGAGGACAGTTCAGAGCACCAGAGGACAGTTCGGGTCAGCAGAGGACAGTTCGGGTCAGCAGAGGACAGTTCGGGGCACCAGAGGACAGTTTGGGTCAGCAGAGGACAGTTAGGGTCAGCAGAGGACAGATCGGGTCAGTAGAGGACAGTTCGGGTCAGCAGAGGACAGTTCGGGGCACCAGAGGACAGTTTGGGTCAGCAGAGGACAGTTTGGGTCAGCAGAGGACAGTTTGGGTCAGCAGAGGACAGTTCAGAGCAACAGAGGATAGTTTGGGGCAGCAGAGGACAGTTTGGGACAGCAGAGGACAGTTCAGGACAGCAGAGGACAGTTCAGAGCAACAGAGGAGAGTTTGTGGCAGCAGAGGACAGTTTGGGACAGCAGAGGACAGTTTGGGTCAGCAGGGGACAGTTTGGGTCAGCAGAGGACAGTTTGGGTCAGCAGAGGACAGTTTAGGTCAGCAGAGGACAGTTCGGGACAGCATAGGACAGTTTGGGGCAACAGGGAAATATTCAGCACATATTTCGAAACTGCATCTAGATGTATTCTGAAGTAGAATCTAGTCTTACTATTTTAAACCGTTATATACCTTAACAAATTTATACCGAACATAGAACGCATTATATTAACCAATATTTCATCAAAATGACTGAATCATCACCCGAACCAGTGATCACCAAAATAATCCCCATATGATGAAATGGTTAAGGTCACAGCAGTCCCTAAAGGTAAAAGACTTTGTCCTTACACAGTCAGATTATCCTTCCCATGATATTCTCTGTCATCAACATCACTGTGTTCTCTGCCACTAAAAACACCCACACATGCTCCTTCTACTTCACCAACATCACTGTGTTCTCTGCCACTAAAAACACTCACACATGCTCCTTCTACTTCACCAACATCACTGTGTTCTCTGCCACTAAAAACACTCACACATGTTCCTTCTACTTCACCAAAACACTGTGTTCTCTGCCACTAACAACACTCACACATGCTCCTTCTACTTCACCAACATCACTGTGTTCTCTGCCACTAAAACACTCACACATGCTCCTTCTACTTCACCAACATCACTGTGTTCTCTGCCACTAAAAACACTCACACATGCTCCTTCTACTTCACCAACATCACTGTGTTCTCTGCCACTAAAAACACTCACACATGCTCCTTCTACTTCACCAACAACACTGTGTTCTCTGCCACTAAAAACACTCACACATGCTCCTTCTACTTCACCAACATCACTGCGTTCTCTGCCACTAACAACACTCACACATGCTCCTTTTGCAGCTTGCCGATGTCGAACCCAGGCTGCATCTTCTTGATGAACTCGTCCTTGAACCTGCAGATCTCTCTCTGCACCTCGGTTTCGTGCGCCTTACGAAGAGCGTCTAGCGCTGCCAGCGTAGCCTGCAAACGGTCAGACACGGTCAGACACATGGTCAGACACGGTCAGACACGGTCAGACACGGTCAGACACGGTCAGACACGGTCAGACACGGTCAGACACGGTCAGACACGGTCAGACACGGTCAGACACGGTCAGACACGGTCAGACACGGTCAGACACGGTCAGACACGGTCAGACACGGTCAGACACGGTCAGACACGGTCAGACACGGTCGGACACGGTCAGCCACGGTCAGCCACGGTCAGACACGGTCAGACACGGTCAGACACGGTCAGACACGGTCAGACACGGTCAGACACGGTCAGACACGGTCAGACACGGTCAGACACGGTCAGACACGGTCAGACACGGTCAGACACGGTCAGACACGGTCAGACACGGTCAGACACGGTCAGACACGGTCAGACATGGTCAGACACGGTCAGACACGGTCAGACACGGTCAGACACGGTCAGACACGGTCAGACACGGTCAGACACGGTCAGACACGGTCAGACACGGTCAGACACGGTCAGACACGGTCAGACACGGTCAGACACGGTCAGACAAGGTCAGACACGGTCAGACACGGTCAGACACGGTCAGACAAGGTCAGACACGGTCAGACACGGTCAGACATGGTCACTGGTCAGACGGGTCAGACGGGTCAAACACAGACGTAGGAGATGAGACACCAGATGGTCTTCTGTGAGATGACATAGTGTTCCGGTGGGGCACGGCGGGCCCCTCGGATCTTCAGTGTTTGTCCAGCGACCTGCTGCTGAGCTGGGTATCAGTGACCAGTGACGACCTGACCTGGGTCTCTAGTGACCAGTGACCAGTGACCTGACCTGGGTCTCTTGTGACCAGTGACCTGACCTGGGTCTCCAACAAACCTGTGACCTGGGACCTGTGATCTGTGACTGACCTGGGTCTCCTCGGCGAGTGCCTGCTGTTTTTCAGCCTCCAGTGTTCGCAGCTCCCGGTGGTGTTTCTCCTCCAGCTCCGCTATGATGCGACGATGCGAGTTCTCCATGGCAACCAGGCCCTTCTCACACAGCCCCTGACGACACAGAAAGTACGCCGCCATCATACACAGACCCGTGTGGAAGAGATGATGCGTAGTGATGATTGGCGATTGATCAGCAGTAAAAACCAACACTGTAACAAGTGTTGGATAAAGGAGAGATTGCTATTACTATGGTTGCAATAACCTCTGACTGCAACCGCCAACTACCTACTACCGCCTACTTCGACTCTGTGGCCATCTAATCAGTCTAACTTTGGCCATCTACTCACCCTGAGTTGCTCGATCTCCGCCTGGTACCGCCGTCGTATGCTGTCCTCGGCCAGCTCTGTCTCTGACTCTGTCTCTGTCGCCATCTAATCAGTCTAACTGTCGCCATCTACTCACCCTGAGTTGCTCGATCTCCGCCTGGTACCGCCGTCGTATGCTCTCCTCGGCCAGCGCGTCGCCATGAGGCTGCTCCCCGCCGCCGCCACCACGGCCGGCCGCTGCCTCGTACTGGTCCCTCAGACTGGCGATCTGCGCCTCATACTCCGACTCAAGACTCTCCAACCGGCGTCGCAGCAGGCGAACCTCACTGGCCAGCGCCTCCTTCTCGCGCTCGTACGTGGCCGTCACCTTGTTGACCTCCGAAGTCATCTCGCGTCTCAGCTGCTCCAGCTCGGCGTCCTGGACCTTTCGCAGCGCCTTCAGCTCGGAGGTGTGCTCGCTGGAGAGGGTATCTATCCTCGCGCGCAGCTCGTCACACTGCCTGCAGGGCTCGTCAGCAGCAGCGGCGGAGGCGGCGGAGGAGGACAGGACGCTGCTGCTCCCCAGAGAGACCAGCTCCCTGCAGACGACCCCGAGTGGCGCCGTCTCCAGCTCGGCGCTGGCCAACATGCCGGTGATGTCGGACACCCTCCGGCGGGACTTGTCGACGCTGCGGGGTCGCAGCCGCGCCCTCCGCACACTGTCCAGCTCGCGCTCCAGGCCACGGACCTGCCATCAGAGGCCGACCAGTCAGACAGGGGCACACTGTTCAGCTCGCGCTTCAGGCCACGGACCTGCCATCAGAGGCCGACCAGTCAGATAGGGGCACACTGTTCAGCTCGCGCTCCAGGCCACGGACCTGCCATCAGAGGCCGACCAGTCAGACAGGGGCACACTGTTCAGCTCGCGCTCCAGGCCACGGACCTGCCATCAGAGGCCGACCAGTCAGACAGGGGCAGACACACGGAGAGATTCAGTCGTACAGGCTGACGAAAGACATGCAGAGGTACAGACAGTCGCTCAACACACCAACAGGCGTCAAACACATACATACACACAGACAAGTGTCACACTCACAGACATACAGACAAGTGTCACACTCACAGACACACAGACAATTGTCACACTCACAGACACACAGACACTTTAGCTGAACAGGCATCTGAGACCCGATAGTAAGCAATCTGGACACGTCTTATTTGGCCGGCACCAAGCGATCTGCCACGCCAAGGCTTTCACAAATCTACTCAGCTCGTAGTGCCACAGTGTCAGCTAGCAGTGTGTCAGTGTCAGCTCGTAGTGTGTCAGCAGAGCCGTGCGTGTGTCAGTCTCACCTGTTCACGGTGCCTGGTCCGCTCCTGCTGCAACTGTGAGGCACACTCGGAGCGGGCGGGTGTCAGTCTCACCTGTTCACGGTGCCTGGTCCGCTCCTGCTGCAGCTGTGAGGCACACTCGGAGCGGGCGGGTGTCAGTCTCACCTGTTCACGGTGCCTGGTCCGCTCCTGCTGCAGCTGTGAGGCACACTCGGAGCGGGCGGGTGTCAGTCTCACCTGTTCACGGTGCCTGGTCCGCTCCTGCTGCAGCTGTGAGGCACACTCGGAGCGGGCGGGTGTCAGTCTCACCTGTTCACGGTGCCTGGTCCGTTCCTGATGCAACTGTGAGGCACACTCGGAGCGGGCGGGTGTCAGTCTCACCTGTTCACGGTGCCTGGTCCGCTCCTGCTGCAGCTGTGAGACACACTCGGAGCGGGCGGGTGTCAGTCTCACCTGTTCACGGTGCCTGGTCCGCTCCTGCTGCAGCTGAGAGGCACACTCGGAGCGGGCGGGTGTCAGTCTCACCTGTTCACGGTGCCTGGTCCGCTCCTGCTGCAGCTGAGAGGCACACTCGGAGCGGGCGGGTGTCAGTCTCACCTGTTAACGGTGCCTGGTCCGCTCCTGCTGCAGCTGAGAGGCACACTCGGAGCGGGCGGGTGTCAGTCTCACCTGTTCACGGTGCCTGGTCCGCTCCTGCTGCAGCTGAGAGGCACACTCGGAGCGCACCGAGGCCACCGTCTCCTGCGTTCGCCGGCAGAACTCGTCCAGCGACTGGCCCGCTGGCACTGCCACGCCGTAGTCGGAGAGTTCACCTCGGCACCGCTCCAGCGCCGCGCGGTACAGGTTCTGAGGACGCAAGACAACACCGCGACACTGTCAGAGAGTTCACCCCTCCAGCGCCACCCGGTACAGGTTCTGAGGACGCAAGACAACACCGCGGCACTGTAAGAGAGTTCGCCCCGGTACCCCTCCAGCGCCGCGCGGTACAGGTTCTGAGGACGCAAGACAACACCGCGACACTGTCAGAGAGTTCACCCCTCCAGCGCCGCGCGGTACAGGTTCTGAGGACGCAAGACAACACCGCGGCACTGTCAGAGAGTTCACCCCTCCAGCGCCGCCCGGTACAGGTTCTGAGGACGCAAGACAACACAGCGACACTGTCAGAGAGTTCGCCCCGGTACCCCTCCAGCGCCGCGCGGTACAGGTTCTGAGGACGCAAGACAACACCGCGACACTGTCAGAGAGATCACCCCTCCAGCGCCGCGCGGTACAGGTTCTGTGGACGCAAGACAACACCGCGACACTGTCAGAGAGATCACCCCTCCAGCGCCGCGCGGTACAGGTTCTGAGGACGCAAGACAACACCGCGACACTGTCAGAGAGATCACCCCTCCAGCGCCGCCCGGTACAGGTTCTGAGGACGCAAGACAACACAGCGACACTGAAGGCATAGTCGACAGTGCATTTGTTTGATTGAGCGCGAGGCCGAGAAGCTGACGCGAGAACTGCTGCATTCTCGCCATCTAACATTGGTCAGGGGCAAATAGCGAGCGCCGAAGCGACTCGAACCCGGGCTGCCACTACCGGGAGAGAAGTCCAGCACTCTCCCAACTGAGCTACATGGGCGGACTATGGCGACTTGTGCGCAATAGCCACGCGGAGGTGTGGAGCACTGGGTAGTAAATACAAATGCATACGGCACTGCAGCAGGGCCAAAAACAGAACACAACATACAGTAACACCATTAAACAACAACAGTAAAACAGCAAGCAGCACAACGGTAATATCAACGCAGAATAACACCGCTGAAAACATGATCAACAGTCAAGAGAACGGAGACGCAGAAGAAAACTAAACTCTATATAACGCAGGGATGACGTGTGCTGCGAGAAACTCCATACCGGTTCGAGATCGAAAACGTGTTGCGAAGTTCTGGATCCTATTACAAGCCACCTCTGGTTTCACTACTCTGCACCACAGTTCGTCATGGGCCGGGCCTGGGCCGGGCCTGGGTCGGGCTGGCCCTATGGGTCACGGGCCGGGCTGGCCCTATGGGTCATGGGCCGGGCTGGCCCTATGGGTCATGTGCCGGGCTGGCCCTATGGGTCATGGGCTGGGCCTGGGCCGGGCCTCAACTTTACCGAAATAACCGGGCTCTGGACGGGCCTGGGCTGAGAATGTTGAAGTAATGCGCGCAAGCTCATGTCAGAGCTTAAACATATTTTAATTAGTAGTTCACTTCCACAGCAACACACTGCAGTAGCTGTTTCTTTTCTTCTTCTTTTTTTTTTGGGGGGGGGGGGGCATAGTTGGTTGATCGTAGCATAGTTGGTTCATTGTTTCACATTTATAGTATACAAGTAAATATGCTATGATAATGATTGCTAATTTTGTAAACATAATTATACGCTTAATCTGAACGGGACGGACCGGGCCTGGGCCTCAATATTACGAATTTGACCGGGTCTGGTCCGGGCCTGGGCTTGGTGTTCATGGGGCCGGGCCGGGCCGGGCTGGGGGTTGGTGGGCCCGTGACGAACACCGCTCTGCACCTCATTGCCAGTCATGACAGCGTTACTGGTTATCAGACATGTGCCTGGACCCCGCGGGATCCAGCTGAGATCCGGATATCTGTGTCATATGTCCCGGGATCCACATGAGACAGGTCCACAATAAGCCGAGGGATCCACAGAGATCACAGATCCTGATATATTGTATGCCGAGGGATCCACTGGGATCCCAGATCCAACTTCGGGATCCAGGCACGCCGGTAGGTACATACTTCTTGCTATTTGTATAATATGGGATAATTCATTACAATCTCTGTTTGGTAATAGGTACAAGGTAATTTGCTGGTACTAATTATCTACATAGTACATACTACATACGCAAAATAGAGAAATATATATATTTTTTAAAGAAATTTTGATGTCAGTCCCTGCATCTTGTTTCAAGATCTGAGGCTCGTTTAAATTAGAGATCCACTGAGATCCAAGATCCTGAAGCATTTTACGACGAGGGATCCAGGAGAATCTTAGATCTTCATGCATTTTACGCAAAGGGATCCACTGGGATCCAATATCTTCATGCATTCTATGCCGAGGGATCCACTGTGATCCCATATCCAACTTCGGGATCCAGGCACATCTAGGGACTAGGGATCTGCTAGTTACTACGTATCACCAGTGTTACCTGTAGTTCGGCCTGGTCACTGGCTGAGGCACCCTCTCCGAAGAAGACGGCCAGCGCGCTGTCCCGCTGCAGCGCAGCGTCCAGCGGCACTGCGCGCTCCCCGGCGGGATCCTCCTCTATGATTTCAAGAGGGACATCGGAGCCCGGCTCGTCCTCATCACTGATCACAGACAGGTATCTAGCGGACACACAGACAGACAGACACGGGCTGCTGTCAGACACACAGTGCGGCGTCCAGCGGCACTGCGCGCTCCCCGGCGGGATCCTCCTCTATGATTTCAAGAGGGACATCGGAGCCCGGCTCGTCCTCATCACTGATCACAGACAGGTATCTAGCGGACACACAGACAGACAGACACGGGCTGCTGTCAGACACACAGTGCGGCGTCCAGCGGCACTGCGCGCTCCCCGGCGGGATCCTCCTCTATGATTTCAAGAGGGACATCGGAGCCCGGCTCGTCCTCATCACTGATCACAGACAGGTATCTAGCGGACACACAGACAGACAGACACGGGCTGCTGTCAGACACATAGACAGCGTCCAGCGGCACTGCGCGCTCCCCGGCGGGATCCTCCTCTATGATTTCAAGAGGGACATCGGAGCCCGGCTCGTCCTCATCACTGATCACAGACAGGTATCTAGCGGACACACAGACATACAGACACGGGCTGCTGTCAGACACAGACAGACAGACAGACACGGGCTGCTGTCAGACACACAGACAGACAGACACAGACATACAGACACGGGCTGCTGTCAGACACAGACATACAGACAGACACGGGCTGCTGTCAGACACACAGACAGACAGACAGACACGGGCTGCTGTCAGACACACAGACAGACAGACAGACACGGGCTGCTGTCAGACACAGACAGACAGACAGACACGGGCTGCTGTCAGACACACAGACAGACAGACAGACACGGGCTGCTGTCAGACACACACAGACAGACACGGGCTGCTGTCAGACACAGACATACAGACACAGACAGACAGACACGGGCTGCTGTCAGACACATACATACACATACAGACATACACACACAGACAGACAGACACGGGCTGCTGTCAGACACATACATACACACACAGACATACAGACACAGACAGACACACACAGACAGACAGACACGGGCTGCTGTCAGACACATACATACAGACACAGGGCTGCTGTCAGATACAGACATACAGACACATACAGACAGACACGGGCTGCTGTCAGACACATACATACACACACAGACAGACAGACACGGGCTGCTGTCAGACACATACATACACACACATACAGACAGACACGGGCTGCTGTCAGACACATACATACACACACAGACATACACACACAGACATACACACACAGACAGACAGACACGGGCTGCTGTCAGACACACAGACAGACAGACACGGGCTGCTGTCAGACACATACATGCACACACAGACATACACACACAGACATACACACACAGACATACACACACAGACAGACAGACACGGGCTGCTGTCAGACACATACATACACACACAGACATACACACACAGACATACACACACAGACAGACAGACACGGGCTGCTGTCAGACACACAGACAGACAGACACGGGCTGCTGTCAGACACATACAGACAGACACGGGCTGCTGTCAGACACATACATACACACACATACAGACAGACACGGGCTGCTGTCAGACACATACATACACACACAGACATACACACACAGACATACACACACAGACAGACAGACACGGGCTGCTGTCAGACACATACATACACACACAGACAGACAGACACGGGCTGCTGTCAGACACATACATACACACACAGACATACACACACAGACATACACACACAGACAGACAGACACGGGCTGCTGTCAGACACATACATACACACACATACAGACAGACACGGGCTGCTGTCAGACACATACATACACACACAGACAGACAGACACGGGCTGCTGTCAGACACAGACATACACACACAGACATACACACACAGACATACACACACAGACAGACAGACACGGGCTGCTGTCAGACACAGACATACAGACACAGACATACACACACAGACAGACAGACACGGGCTGCTGTCAGACACATACATACACACACAGACAGACAGACACGGGCTGCTGTCAGACACATACATACACACACAGACATACACACACAGACATACACACACAGACAGACAGACACGGGCTGCTGTCAGACACATACATACAGACACAGACATACACACACAGATAGACAGACACGGGCTGCTGTCAGACACACAGACAGACAGACACGGGCTGCTGTCAGACACATACATACAGACACAGGGCTGGTGTCAGACACAGACATACACACACAGACAGACAGACACGGGCTGCTGTCAGACACATACATACAGACACAGGGCTGGTGTCAGACACATACATACAGGCACAGACAGACAGACACGGGCTGCTGCCAGACACAGACATACAGACACAGGGCTGGTGTCAGACACAGACAGACACACACAGACAGACAGACACGGGCTGCTGTCAGACACATACATACAGACACAGGGCTGGTGTCAGACACAGACAGACAGACACAGGGCTGGTTTCAGACACATACATACAGACACAGGGCTGGTGTCAGACACAGACATACACACACAGACATACAGGCACAGGGCTGCTGTCAGACACATACATACAGACACAGACATACACACACAGACATACAGACACAGGGCTGCTGTCAGATACAGACATACAGACACAGGGCTGGTTTCAGACACAGACATACAGGCACAGGGCTGGTGTCAGACACATACATACACACACAGACATACAGACACATGGCTGCTGTCAGACACAGACATACATACAGACACAGGCTGGTGTCAGACACATAAATACAGGCACAGGGCTGCTGTCAGACACATAAATACAGGCACAGGGCTGCTGTCAGACACATAAATACAGGCACAGGGCTGCTGTCAGACACATAAATACAGGCACAGGGCTGCTGTCAGACACATAAATACAGGCACAGGGCTGCTGTCAGACACATAAATACAGGCACAGGGCTGCTGTCAGACACATAAACACAGGCACAGGGCTGCTGTCAGCTGGCTGCTGTCATATCATGTCATCTGCTGTCATCTACTGTCATCTACTGTGCTCTCATTTCATGTCTTCTCATGTCATCTGCTGTCATCTGATGTGTTGTCATCTCATGTTATCTTCTGCCAGCTGCTGTCAGCCACTCTCAAACAAGGTCTGCCGGATAGCGTGGTACCTCTGACAGCACCAGCCCGCCCGCCACGTACCTTCATGCAAAGCATGCAAACATTGTATCGACGACAAACGGCATCATTACAGCATTGTCTTTGGTCGCTCAGTAAGTCACTGCCGAGAAACTTACAGCACCTGCATCGTCACATACATCATAATGGCAAATGGACACGAGATCACACACTTACCACTCCTACTGAGCAGCCCGTCACGAGTCAGAAGGGGAAGTCGTGACGTCACGAGTCAGAAGGGGTAGGTGACGTCACGAGTCAGAAGGGGTAGTCGTGACTCTTACACGTACGATGAGACAACACTATTTTCGTTCAATTGACTAAATATCCAGTACACTTCACTCCTCTCAACCGTCCACTGTCCCTACCATCCCCAACACCGCCTTGCACAGGAGCATGCTCCCCTTCCCTCCGTTTAGCGCGCCCCTCGCACCTCCCCTCCCATCTCCACCCCGCACACCCTCTCACCCGTCCACGATGGCCTTCTGAGCGACTACGTCTACCAGCTCGGCCAGCAGCCGGTCCTCGCTCCTCCCCTCCCATCTCATCTCCACTTCGCGCTCCCTCTCACCCGTCCACGATGGCCTTCTGAGTGACCACGTCTGCCAGCTCGGCCAGCAGCCGGTCCTCGCTCCTCCCCTCCCATCTCCACTTCGCGCTCCCTCTCACCCGTCCACGATGGCCTTCTGAGCGACCACGTCTGCCAGCTCGGCCAGCAGCCGGTCCTCGCTCCTCCCCTCCCATCTCCACTCCGCGCTCCCTCTCACCCGTCCACGATGGCCTTCTGAGCGACCACGTCTGCCAGCTCGGCCAGCAGCCGGTCCTCGCTCCTCCCCTCCCATCTCCACTCCGCGCTCCCTCTCACCCGTCCACGATGGCCTTCTGAGCGACCACGTCTGCCAGCTCGGCCAGCAGCCGGTCCTCGCTCCTCCCCTCCCATCTCCACTCCGCGCTCCCTCTCACCCGTCCACGATGGCCTTCTGAGCGACCACGTCTGCCAGCTCGGCCAGCAGCCGGTCCTCGCTCCTCCCCTCCCATCTCCACTCCGCGCTCCCTCTCACCCGTCCACGATGGCCTTCTGAGCGACCACGTCTGCCAGCTCGGCCAGCAGCCGGTCCTCGCTCCTCCCCTCCCATCTCCACTCCGCGCTCCCTCTCACCCGTCCACGATGGCCTTCTGAGCGACCACGTCTGCCAGCTCGGCCAGCAGCCGGTCCTCGCTCCTCCCCTCCCATCTCCACTCCGCGCTCCCTCTCACCCGTCCACGATGGCCTTCTGAGCGACCACGTCTGCCAGCTCGGCCAGCAGCCGGTCCGACTGATCGGCTGGCGGCGGCGGCGGCGGCTGCGGGGCCGCCCTCAGCCGGGCCAGCGCTGTCTCATAGCGCTGGCTGAGCGACATCACAGCTTCCTCCATCTCCGCACGCAGGCTGTCCGTGGCCACAGTGTACCTGGTGGAGGGGGGGGGGGGGGGGGGCAGAGAGGTCAGGAGGGGTATGCCAGATCAAGATGGGGTTAGAAGGAGGGGAAGACAGGGCAGGGAGGTCAGATGGGGGTCAGATGGGGTCAGATGGAGGGACAGACGGCATGTCAGACGGCATGTCAGACGGCATGTCAGACGGTAGGCCAGACAGCGGGTTATGTCAATTGCCAGGTCAAGTCGCTAGGTTTTCCTTTAGGTCCGCTGACACATACGCATAGGACAAGTCGAAATAAAACTATCAGAAGTTAGGAATATCGAGGAAATGATGCTAAAACCTGAACACTGAATTTCTACCAACAAACTGTATTACATTGGTCACCTTGTGTTGCATGTTCCAATGCAATGAGTCCAGAAACAGCCATTTTGTTGCACTATAAATGTCTGTCTGAAGGTGACGGTTTACCACTGATGGAAGCAGTCAAGCAGGGGTTATCGATAACCAGTAACCACACCGCACTGCGCACGGTTGCCAGTGTGGTGTAGGTCCTCGGTGCCAGTGTAGCTCCTCAGCAGAGTCGTGTGAGAACGAGAGAGTGAGAGAGGGGACGCTCACTAACCTACGCTCAGCCATCTCCTGCTGGGACTGGACGAGCAGGAAGCAGTGCTGCCTGTCTACCTCCAGGTCACGCTCGTACAGCTCCACGAACTTGAGCATCATGTTGGACATCTCAGCCTCGACCAGCTCCTGTGATGGAGATAGATGACAAACAGCACAGTCAGGAGGATTGGCATGGGGAAAAGCAGCAGTAGTGTCCCAGTTACCAGAGGTACGGGAACATATACAGTACACCATTGTACCGACCATTGTTTCTACAGTGGCTGACCATTGTTTCTCGATGTGCGCTGTTTCACACCGGGAAAATACCCGCAGAACACCGAGTAGCTAAACTGCACCTTTTCACTTAGGTATGCCTAGGACTAGAACACAGAATAATACACATCACCTATCGATCCTTACAGTTCGTGTTACTTATGTTTGTTATGTCAGCAAGTGATTGCAGTTGCTGCACACTCATCAACATTGAACACTCAGTATTTCGTCGCGGTAGCCCACACTCTTTTCTACTGCCAAACAACAACAAACAAACAACTCCCCTCCACTGCCCCCGGAGGTCACACTCTTCTCCACTGCCCCGCCCCTGGAGGTCACATTCTTCTCCACTGACCCGCCCCTGGAGGTCGCACTTTTCTCCACTGCCCCGCCCCTGGAGGTCGCACTCTTCTCCACTGCCCCGCCCCTGGAGGTCACACTCTTCTCCACTGCCCCGCCCCTGGAGGTCGCGCCTCACCTCACTGATGGTGTGCTGCGCCCCGCCCCTGGAGGTCGCGCCTCACCTCACTGATGGTGTGCTGCGCCCCGCCCCTGGAGGTCGCGCCTCACCTCACTGATCGTGTGCTGCGCCCCGCCCCTGGAGGTCGCGCCTTACCTCACTGATGGTGTGCTGCGCCCCGCCCCTGGAGGTCGCGCCTCACCTTCTCTGCCCCCCTCATCTCCACTGCCCCGCCCCTGGAGGTCGCGCCTCACCTCACTGATGGTGTGCTGCGCCCCGCCCCTGGAGGTCGCGCCTCACCTTCTCTGCCCCCCTCATCTCCACTGCCCCGCCCCTGGAGGTCGCGCCTCACCTCACTGATGGTGTGCTGCGCCCCGCCCCTGGAGGTCGCGCCTCACCTTCTCTGCCCCCCTCATCTCCACTGCCCCGCCCCTGGAGGTCACACTCTTCTCCACTGCCCCGCCCCTGGAGGTCGCGCCTCACCTCACTGATCGTGTGCTGCGCCCCGCCCCTGGAGGTCGCGCCTCACCTCACTGATCGTGTGCTGCGCCCCGCCCCTGGAGGTCGCGCCTCACCTCACTGATCGTGTGCTGCGCCCCGCCCCTGGAGGTCGCGCCTCACCTCACTGATCGTGTGCTGCGCCCCGCCCCTGGAGGTCGCGCCTCACCTCACTGATCGTGTGCTGCGCCCCGCCCCTGGAGGTCGCGCCTCACCTTCTCTGCCCCCCTCATCTCCACTGCCCCGCCCCTGGAGGTCGCGCCTCACCTCACTGATGGTGTGCTGCGCCCCGCCCCTGGAGGTCGCGCCTCACCTCACTGATGGTGTGCTGCGCCCCGCCCCTGGAGGTCGCGCCTCACCTCACTTATCGTGTGCTGCGCCCCGCTCCAGGAGGTCGCGCCTCACCTTCTCTGCCCCCCTCATCTCCACTGCCCCGCCCCTGGAGGTCGCGCCTCACCTCACTGATGGTGTGCTGCGCCCCGCCCCTGGAGGTCGCGCCTCACCTCACTGATGGTGTGCTGCGCCCCGCCCCTGGAGGTCGCGCCTCACCTCACTGATGGTGTGCTGCGCCCCGCCCCTGGAGGTCGCGCCTCACCTTCTCTGCCCCCCTCATCTCCACTGCCCCGCCCCTGGAGGTCGCGCCTCACCTCACTGATCGTGTGCTGCGCCCCGCCCCTGGAGGTCGCGCCTCACCTCACTGATGGTGTGCTGCGCCCCGCCCCTGGAGGTCGCGCCTCACCTTCTCTGCCCCCCTCATCTCCACTGCCCCGCCCCTGGAGGTCGCGCCTCACCTCACTGATCGTGTGCTGCGCCCCGCCCCTGGAGGTCGCGCCTTACCTTCTCTGCCCCCCTCATCTCCACTGCCCCGCCCCTGGAGGTCACACTCTTCTCCACTGCCCCGCCCCTGGAGGTCGCGCCTCACCTCACTGATCGTGTGCTGCGCCCCGCCCCTGGAGGTCGCGCCTCACCTTCTCTGCCCCCCTCATCTCCACTGCCCCGCCACTGGAGGTCGCGCGGCACCTCACTGATCGTGTGCTGCGCCCCGCCCCTGGAGGTCGCGCCTCACCTCACTGATGGTGTGCTGCGCCCCGCCCCTGGAGGTCGCGCCTCATCTCACTGATCGTGTGCTGCGCCCCGACCCTGGAGGTGGCGCCTCACCTTCTCTGCCCCCCTCATCTCCACTGCCCCGCCCCTGGAGGTCGCGCCTCACCTCACTGATGGTGTGCTGCGCCCCGCCCCTGGAGGTCGCGCCTCATCTCACTGATCGTGTGCTGCGCCCCGACCCTGGAGGTGGCGCCTCACCTTCTCTGCCCCCCTCATCTCCACTGCCCCGCCCCTGGAGGTCGCGCCTCACCTCACTGATGGTGTGCTGCGCCCCGCCCCTGGAGGTCGCGCCTCATCTCACTGATCGTGTGCTGCGCCCCGCCCCTGGAGGTCGCGCCTCACCTCACTGATCGTGTGCTGCGCCCCGCCCCTGGAGGTCGCGCCTCACCTCACTGATCGTGTGCTGCGCCCCGCCCCTGGAGGTCGCGCCTCACCTTCTCTGCCCCCCTCATCTCCACTGCCCCGCCCCTGGAGGTCGCGCCTCACCTCACTGATCGTGTGCTGCGCCCCGCCCCTGGAGGTCGCGCCTCACCTTCTCTGCCCCCCTCATCTCCACTGCCCCGCCCCTGGAGGTCGCGCCTCACCTCACTGATCGTGTGCTGCGCCCCGCCCCTGGAGGTCGCGCCTCACCTTCTCTGCCCCCCTCATCTCCACTGCCCCGCCCCTGGAGGTCGCGCCTCACCTTCTCTGCCCCCCTCATCTCCACTGCCCCGCCCCCTGGAGGTCGCGCCTCACCTCACTGATCGTGTGCTGCGCCCCGCCCCTGGAGGTCGCGCCTCACCTTCTCTGCCCCCCTCATCTCCACTGCCCCGCCCCTGGAGGTCGCGCCTCACCTTCTCTGCCCCCCTCATCTCCACTGCCCCGCCCCCTGGAGGTCGCGCCTCACCTCACTGATCGTGTGCTGCGCCCCGCCCCTGGAGGTCGCGCCTCACCTCACTTATCGTGTGCTGCGCCCCGCCCCTGGAGGTCGCGCCTCACCTTCTCTGCCCCCCTCATCTCCACTGCCCCGCCCCTGGAGGTCGCGCCTCACCTTCTCTGCCCCCCTCATCTCCACTGCCCCGCCCCTGGAGGTCGCGCCTCACCTCACTGATCGTGTGCTGCGCCATGCTCCAGGCGTCTCGAACCTTCTCCTCCTCCAGCAGCTGATCGTCGTCAGCAGCCTGCTGACAGCCCAGCAGCGTTTCAGCAGCCAGCGACTCGGCCAGCTGGCCCAACTTGTCAGCCTTGAACGCCGTCACCGCCGCCGTCACCTGGCACATCAGAGATGGACATGACGTTATATACAGACACACAGCAAACCTACACATATGTATTATATACATACTACTATATGCAAACATACACATATATAAACTATTCTTGTGCCGACTTGTTGGCAATCCCCTGCTTTTCGCGTGATGCCGCGTTCCTCTGCGTCTCTCCCTGAGTCTCCCTCGTGTCTCCCTCGTGTCTCCGGGTGTCTCCCCGTGTGTCTGCGCGTTGCCCATGTCTCCTTATATCTCCCCATGTTTTCCCGTGTATTCCAATATCTCCATCAGGTCTCTCCGTGTCTCCCATGTCTCTGCTATATCCCCATGTCTCTGCTATCTCCCCGTGTCTCCTCGTGTCTCCCATGTTTCTGCTATCGCCCCATGTTTCTGCTATCTCCCCATGTTTCTGCTATCTCCCCGTGTCTCCCCGTGTCTCCCTGTGTCTCCTCGTGTCTCTGCTATCTGCCCATGTTTCCCGTATCCCCGTGACACCCTGTGCTTCCCAGTATCTCCCCTGTTTCCGTGTCTCCCATGTCTCTGCTATCTCCCATGTCTCTGCTATCTCCCCGTGTCTCCCCATGTCTCTGCGCATCTCCTCATGTCTCCGTCTCCGCCAGCGACTCACCTCGGTCTCCTGTTTCAGCAGGCTGTGCTGGAGACGCTGCAGCTGGCGGTCCTGCTGGACGGCAGGCGGCCGGCGAGCCGCGGCCGCCCGCGCCGCCCCCGCCCCCGCCACCGGCCGCAGAGCCGCCGCTGAATGCTCCAGAGAGCCCAGACGCTCGGCCAGCAGAGATGAGAACGCCTCCACCATCTGCACAACAACACACAGGCGGTATGATCCGGTCAGACACAGCAGCTCCACGTATGGCATGGTTCACAGGCGGTATGATCCGGTCAGACACAGCAGCTCCACGTATGGCATGGTTCACATCCGGTATGATCCGGTCAGACACAGCAGCTCCACGCATGGCATGGTTCACAGGCGGTATGATCCGGTCAGACACAGCAGCTCCACGTATGGCATGGTTCACATCCGGTATGATCCGGTCAGACACAGCAGCTCCACGTATGGCATGGTTCACATCCGGTATGATCCGGTCAGACACAGCAACTCCACGTATGACATAGTTCACATCCGGTATGATCCGGCCAGACACAGCAGCTCCATGTGTAGCATGGTTCACATCCGGTATGATCCGGCCAGACACAGCAGCTCCACGTGTAGCATGGTTCAGTCAGATAAAGTGTGCGATGGGTGAATGGGGATCTGAACAGGGAACATAGAACAGTGATGTGAACAGGGACACAGCGAGGATCAGTGCCAACAAGTCATCCAGCGTCAAGTTATACAGAACGTGGGGAGGGGGCGACATACAAAACGTGGGGAGGGGGCGACATACAGAACGTGGGGAGGGGCGACATACAGAACGTGGGGAGGGGGCGACATACAGAACGTGCGGAGGGGGCGACATACAGAACGTGCGGAGGGGGCGACATACAGAACGTGCGGAGGGGGCGACACATGGCGTAAAACAAAACATGCACAGCGAAGACACCGAGCATTGCTAATGTTTGGGGAACGAAGAAGTATAGTCATACGGTATACCAGATAAGGTAAACGGATACAAGAACAGGCATGGATCACAATAGTGCAAGCATAGCTAACGCAATGCAAGGAATCGTGTATCAATTTACTTCTGAGGAATACACAGAAGAAAGAAAAAGGACCATTACGAGATCAGAATGAACACAAAATACGTAAATACAAGACGGACCACCAAACAAACCATTGCAATGAACTACTTGCTGCGGTCGCCCAGGACGCACCCCGAGCATACGAGACTAAGATACCAGACTAAGAGCCGATACCAAGACACGAGACTGACAGATACGAGACTAGCATGCAAGACTAAGAGACGGGTCTAAGAGACGAGACAAAAAAAAACAGACTAAAATAACAAAATATTACTAATGAAGACTAAAAAAGAGACTAAGAGATGGACTAAGATATGAGACAAACGAACCAAGAGACTAGGAGACGAGACTAAGCGGCTAGGAGACGAGACTAATAGATCAGGAGACTAAGACTCACCCCGCTGGAGACATTCTCCACGCCGTCTCCCGTGCTGAGCCGATGTTGCAGCGTGCCCACCCTACGGTGTGTCTCCAGCAACAACTGCAACCTCAGCTGCCTCTCAAACGGCTCCGGCTGGGCGGCCGCCTGCAACGCCTCCGCCAGACAGGCCAGCAGCACCGTCTGGTAGGCCAGCTTCTCAGCCGCCAGGCGGCGCCGCTCTGCCGCCGTCCAGCGCCGCGCCGCCTTCAGCTGTGCCTGCGCCTGCGCCTGTTCGCGCGCCTTGCGCAGCAGCAGCTGGCGGATGCGCTCGACCACGGTACGGACGCCTTCACTGGGCTGTGGCCGGGCGCCGGACAGCAGTGAGGAGGCGTCCGAGAGACGGCCGCAGACCGAGGATAGCTGACGGAGACACAGACAGACATACAGACAGTGAATCAGAGTCAGCCAGAGTCACAGACTGTCAATCACACAGACGGTCACATACTAATCCAATGCAACATGCTGATACGATGTCACACAGGTACCCACTGACAACAGAACAAGCTGATATACACGGCAAACACAGAGGCGAGAGGCGACGCGAGCACAGAGGCGAGAGGCGACGGATGATACACGGCAACACAGAGGCGAGAGGCGACGGATGATACACGGCAACACAGAGGCGAGAGGCGACGGATGATACACGGCAACACAGAGGCGAGAGGCGACGCAACACAGAGGCGAGAGGCGACGCAACACAGAGGCGAGAGGCGACGGATGATACATGGCAACACAGAGGCGAGAGGCGACGGATGATACACGGCAACACAGAGGCGAGAGGCGACGGATGATACACGGCAACACAGAGGCGAGAGGCGACGGATGATACACGGCAACACAGAGGCGAGAGGCGACGGATGATACACGGCAACACAGAGGCGAGAGGCGACGGATGATACACGGCAACACAGAGGCGAGAGGCGACGGATGATACACGGCAACACAGAGGCGAGAGGCGACGGATGATACACGGCAACACAGAGGCGAGAGGCGACGGATGATACACGGCAACACAGAGGCGAGAGGCGACGGATGATACACGGCAACACAGAGGCGAGAGGCGACGCAACAAAGAGGCGAGAGGCGACGGATGATACACGGCAACACAGAGGCGAGAGGCGACGGATGATACACGGCAACACAGAGGCGACAGGCGACGGATGATACACGGCAACACAGAGGCGAGAGGCGACGGATGATACACGGCAACACAGAGGCGAGAGGCGACGGATGATACACGGCAACACAGAGGCGAGAGGCGACGGATGATACACGGCAACACAGAGGCGAGAGGCGACGGATGATACACGGCAACACAGAGGCGAGAGGCGACGGATGATACACGGCAACACAGAGGCGAGAGGCGACGGATGATACACGGCAACACAGAGGCGAGAGGCGACGCGAGGCATACAACGGATAGCACATGGCGATACAACCCAGTCAGAGGACCAGAACTACCCGCCCGATGAGCAAGTCGCCTGTACGCACAGCAGCACTGTCCATCGAAGGCAGAAGGACATGACTCGTAACCACCCCACCAGACAGAACATAGCAGCCCAGAGCAGACTGGTTATTGATTCACCTTTTTGGAAAGATTCAATCACGATTCATTTTGGAATATGAATGATTCAGTCACCGTTTGATTCATGGAAAACCATTTTGAGAAATGATTCTTTCCGATTCAAAGAATCAATTTTGTTTTTGATCAAATCACGTTTGACTCTCCATTGAAATAGCATTGCACAGTCTTTTTGATTCAATCAGCCTTGTTTCTATGCGGGTTTTGATTCAATCATGATTCATGAATAACAAAATCCGGTGGTGAATAGATTCTTCTTTGATTCGAGGGATTTTGATTGAACGATTCCAATCGATTCAATCAGAGTCGAATCAATAACCAGTCTGGCCCAGAGTCTGAGCATGACTCCATCTGGACCTGGCGTCCTGGTATTTGTAAGAGGGCGACACCAGGCCTTCAGAAGATAATGAACTAAGCCGGGACAAGATAACGACAGGGCTGAACTGAGCCAGAGTGAGCTAACGACAGGGCTGAACTGAGTCAGAGTGAGCTAACAGCAGGGCTGAACTGAGCCAGAGTGAGCTAACGACAGGGCTGAACTGAGTCAGGGTGAGCTAACAGCAGGGCTGCACTGAGTCAGAGTGAGCTAACGACAGGGCTGAACTGAGTCAGGGTGAGCTAACATCAGGGCTGAACTGAGCCATAGTGAGCTAACGACAGGGCTGAACTGAGTCAGAGTGAGCTAACAGCAGGGCTGAACTGAGCCAGGGTGAGCTAATGACACGAGGGAACAAATACAGGGCAGGACGGGGCAGGACGGAGTCGACTGCTGAGCTTAGCTGCCTGCTGAGCGGAGCTGAGCTGAGCTGAGCTGAGCTGAGCTGAGCTGAGCTGAGCTGAGCGGAGCGGAGCGGAGCGGAGCGGAGCTGAGCTGAGCTGAGCTGAGCGGAGCGGAGCGGAGCCATCACTCACCTGCGGCAGGTCGGTGGTTCGCAGCTCTCCGACGCAGCTGTCTAGCTGCTCCCTCACCTGACGCACCAGACTCTGTCGGGACAGACAAGACACGTCAGACGTCACTGCTCCCTCACCTGACGCACCAGACTCTGTCGGGACAGACAAGACACGTCAGACGTCACTGCTCCCTCACCTGACGCACCAGACTCTGTCGGGACAGACAAGACACGTCAGACATCACTGCTCCCTCACCTGACGCACCAGACTCTGTCGGGACAGTCAAGACACGTCAGACGTCACTGCTCCCTCACCTGACGCACCAGACTCTGTCGGGACAGACAAGACACGTCAGACGTCACTGCTCCCTCACCTGACGCACCAGACTCTGTCGGGACAGACAAGACACGTTAGACGTCACTGCTCCCTCACCTGACGCACCAGACTCTGTCGGGACAGACAAGACACGTCAGACGTCACTGCTCAACAGATGAATCTGTCAGACTGTCGGGACAGACAAGACACGTCAGACATCACTGCTCAACAGATGATTCTGTCAGCCAGAAGAAGACAAACACAAACCGTGGCAAACCGAGGGAGCTGACAACAATGAAAGCAATGGCAAGCCACCGCATGAATAGACTGCTTGCCACCACTGGACGGGATATACAACATGCATGATCATACGCTCGATTACAAACGAGACTACATGATTAGGATTGCCGACATACCAGCATGTTACAATCTGTCAGAAACTATGGCACGCGCAACCCTTGACAACCGTTACCCACGCTCCCATTCCCAGTTGTCCAGCGCCACGTACACACATCATCACAAACAGCAGGATTCCGGTACCAAGCTACCCCGACTCGTGGATATATAACGGCTAAAAGTTGGTTTGAGGGCAATTAAATAAAAAAAATCTGACAACAATCCAAAAGCTCATCCGATTTCCCTCGTGTGTCCGTTAGGAAATGATACAAACTTAATTTCCTTAAAGTCGCTTGGATTTGTCTTCAGATCAGGAGATGCATTATTTTTTGACCGATTTCAGTCGTTGAGAGGGGAAGCATGAACGTGAGAGCTTCCAACGGAGCCTCTCCTGGTTACTCCCAAACCCCCGTACATCCTCCTCCTTCCCTCTCCTCTCTCTCTACTCCTCTCACAACACCCCCCCCCCCCTCCCCTCCCACTCCTTTCACCTCCAATCGTCGTAGTCTGGTTCTGAGCTCCTCCGCGGGCCTGTCTGGCGACGCCGCTCTCAGCTCCGCCGAGCGCGCCCGAACCTTCCGCACCGGTGCCGGCGACACCTTCCTCACCGGCGCCGGAGAACGGCGCGGCGGCGACGGAGACTTACTCCCGCGCGCCGCCACGCGCTGCTCCAGAGCCGTCACTCGCATAATGACTCCCAGCGAGTCGGACGCCGTGACCGAGTCCAGACTCTTGCGGCGGAGTCGAGAGGCTTTGGTGGACTCCTCGAAGCTACGCGATCGCCGCGCGCGAGCAGATTCTGCCGCGGGGACGGCGGCGGGGGCAGCAGCAGCGGCGGCGGCGGAGGAGGCTGCGGCGGTGGTGGTGGTGGAGCGGTTGTAAGTGGGAGCAGCAGTGGATGAGGAGGAAGATTGTGAGTTACTGGCAGCGGAGGCCCCGGCGGGTGTAGCCGGAGTGGTGTCCACGGTCGGTCTCCCGTCCCAGGCGGTCACACGTCGCTCCAGCTCCGCCAACTTCGCCTCCAGCTCCATGGGAATGTTGAAGGCCTCGCGTCCCTTCAGAGACGAGGTGCGCCGGCGGTCGCGGGCGTCGCCCTTGGTCAGCTTCTGCTTCAGCTGCCGCGCCTGCTTCTCCGACGCTGCCAGCTTCGCGGTGAGATCCTGCAGCCTTTCCCGCATCAGCGTCGCCTCCGCTGCCTGCGCGTCGTCCCTCTTCTCCAGCTGCTGCTTCAGCCGCGCCGACTCCAGCTCCGCCTGATCCTGCTGGCCCTGCAGCTCCCGCACCTGTCTTTTCAGTGCCCGTATCTCACTGACAGCCTTCTCGAACCTCTCCAGGAGCGAGGAGTACTCCTCCTGGAGTCGGTCCCGACTCAGTCCGTCCGTGTCCAGTGTGACCCCGGCAGTGAGGTCGCTCAGAGACGCGATCCTGGCGATCTGCAGCTGTCGCCGCGACGAGAACCTCTCCCTGGAGGTGCCCAGCGCCGCGCTGCCGGCTGAAGACAGACCCCGGTTGTTACTCAGCTCTCGTACACGGGCCGAGAGCGTCTCATTCTCCTCGATGCCTTGCTGGAGCCGCGCCTGGACCGTCTCCAGCTCCTGGCGGACTCCAGCCAGCTCCTGGCGCGCCGCCCGCGCCTCCCTCCGCTGCCGCTCCAGCTCCGAAGCGCGGTCCTCCAGCAGCGACCGCAGCTCGTGCACCAGGTCCTTCAGCTTGTACACCTCAGACTTGTCCTGCTTGATGGCGTCTCGGGTGCTCTGCTGCGCCTCCAGTTCGTCCTTGAGCCGGCGCATCTCCGTCTCCCTGACGGCGGCGTTCTGTCGCAGCCCAGCCACCTCCTGCTGCCGAGACTTCTGCGCCGCCTCCACCTGGTCGGCGAGACACCGCATCTGCGCCTCGGCCTGGCGCAGCTGCGCCGTCAGCTGGTGCACCGTCCGGTCCGTCTCGGCGTGCGTGTCGTGCGCCTCCTGCAGCTCGACGAGGCGCCGCTCCGTCTCGCCCAGCTTCTTCTCCCAGTCGGCGTGGTCGCTGAGGTAGCGCTGCTCCAGTCCCTCGTAGTGCTTGCGCCACTGGTCGCTGTCCTCAGCGGCCGCCCTGCTGGCCTGCAGCTCGTCATACCGCTGCAGCAGCTGGTGGTAGCGGCGCTGCACCTGCTGGAGCTGCTGCATCTGCTCCGTCTGCTCGGCCAGCTGGCGCTCCTGGCGCTGCAGCCGCTGCAGCAGCTGGCTGAGCTGATGCTCCAGGGAGGCAGCTCGGCCCCGCCACTCGGAGAGCTCGGCGGCGCGGCCGGCCTGGTCGGCGGCGGCCCGGCGCGCCTGCCGCTCCGACTCAGCCTTGTCCGCCTCCAGCGAGGTGATCCGCTGCCGGAGACGGCTGAGCACCGGATCGCTGCTGCCCGGACCCGGATCGGTCGGCAGCGCGCGCAGGGAGGAGCGCAGCTGCCGGGACAGCACGGGTCAGATGAGGTCAGATGTGGTCAGACGGGTCAGACGGGTCAGACGGGGTCAGATGAGGTCAGATGAGGTCAGAGGACACGGGTCAGACGGGGTCAGACGGGGTCAGATGAGGTCAGACGGGGTCAGACGGGGTCAGACGGGGTCAGACGGGGTCAGACGGGGTCAGCACGGTTCAGACGAGGTCAGACGGGACACGATATGGTACGGCGCACATGACGGTGCTGATTGCTGGGGTTCCGATTAGTGTTGACGCAAGCAAGGTTGAATATTTAGCGGTGCATTTACTTACTCTGAGTTATTCCGTAGGTTTGAAGCCGCAAAGAAGCCAACCATATTGCAGATTACATAAGCACCTTAGACGAGGACGCGAAGTAACCAACCATACCGTAGATGATATGTGAACATACCTTTGACCGGTCCAGGCGGTCAGCGTAGGTGTCCCGGGCGTCCAGTCGGTCCGAGAGCATGCTGTCAGAGCGCAGAGACGAGCGCAGAGATTCCTGTGACAGAGACAGAACCATCAATGCTGGGACAGAAACGGAACCGTCACTGCTGGGACAGAAACAGAACCGTCACTGCTGGGACAGAGACAGAACCGTCACTGCTGGGACAGAGACAGAACCATCAATGCGGGGACAGAAACAGAACCATCAATGCGGGGACAGAAACAGAACCGTCACTGCTGGGACAGAAACAGAACCATCAATGCGGGGACAGAAACAGAACCATCAATGCGGGGACAGAAACAGAACCGTCACTGCTGGGACAGAAACAGAACCGTCACTGCTGGGACAGAAACAGAACCATCAATGCGGGGACAGAAACAGAACCGTCACTGCTGGGACAGAAACAGGACCGTCACTGCTGGGACAGAAACAGAACCGTCACTGCTGGGACAGAAACATAACCATCAATGCGGGGACAGAAACAGAACCGTCACTGCTGGGACAGAAACAGGACCGTCACTGCTGGGACCAACAACTATCGACATGTGTCCATCATTCCTACAGTGGCGAAACTTACTGAAAAGGTCGTTTGTACTCAGCTTGTGCACTATCTTTTGTCTCACGGCGTGTTGTGTGACGAGCAGCATGGGTTTCGGCCGGGGAGGTCCACGGAGTCGGCGATGTTGGATGCTGTCAGCTACATCACCCGAAGCATAGACCAAGGGATGATCGGCTGCCTGACGACAGCCGACACGTCTAAGGCTTTTGACAGCGTCCAGCATGGCCGGCTCCTGGACAAACTGGGCTGGTACGGCGTGGACACACACTGGTTCAGTGACTGGCTTCAGGACCGTCACCAGAGAGTCCGCGGGGGCTCAGCGGAGACCGTTCCTATTACGCATGGTGTGGTCCAGGGCTCAATTTTGGGGCCGGTGCTTTTCTGCTGTTTACAAATGACCTGACTTCGTTTATCAGTGACGCCAAGATGGTTTTATATGCTGATGACGTGCAGTTTATTCATAGCGGCAGCCCCAATCAGATAGAAGAGCTGGAGCAACAAATAGGTCAAACGCTGAGCAGAGCTCATCGATGGTTTGCGGAAAACTCACTAAAAATTAATCCTACAAAGACAGAGGTTGTTCTTTTATCCTCGCGACAGAGGAGGATTAGTAACAATTTCCAAGTACAGTTTGGTGATGCAATGCTTCGCCCTTCATCAAGTGCCAAAATTCTTGGATTCATCTTGGATAGTAATCTTACATTCGAAAAACACTTCTCTGTCGTAGTGCAGCGTTGTTACGCCACCCTGTCTGGTCTCGCCAAATTTTCTCGCCGGCTGCCACAACAAGTAAAAATTTATAATAGAAGCTCTTGTCTTCCCGCATATCATGTATTGCGCAACCGTTTGGGCGGGTTGCAACGCAACACAACGCAAACGTGTTAAAAAAATCATTAACTACGGGGCCCGAATCGTGAAATGCTGCCGTCGCCATGAGCATATAACACCTCACCTGAGTGAACTCGGGTGGCCGAGAGTTGACCAAATTGTCACCGAGCGAGACCTTGTAATGGTGCATCGTCTTCTGAACAGCGCACATGCACCAACGTACTTGCGGGATCTGCTGCAGTATCGCGAACATGTGTCCGTAAGAGAAACCCGAGGCTCAGTAGCGGGGCTGCTGCAGTTGCCCCGAGTCCGCACAGAGTTCGCTCGACGCTCTTTCAGCTTCCGTGCCGCGGCCCGGTGGAATGAGGCGCCGAGTGACGTGCGAGACGCCGGCACAGTGAGGGGGTTTCGCACACGGATGCGAAAGTGGCTGGCATCGGGTAAATGAATGTGATGATGCGTATGACTCAATGTTTTACCTCTTTTAATAGCGCAATACTTGTGTATTTGATTTCTTCATTTTAAAGTGTATTACTGCAATATGTGTTTGTAAAATGACTCTTGTGCTGAAAAGCCGTGTTTCTACGGATGCCATATGAATACATGATGACAGAAACAGAACCATCAATGCGGGGACAGAAACAGAACCATCAATGCGGGGACAGAAACAGAACCATCACTGCTGGGACAGAAACAGAACCATCACTGCGGGGACAGAAACAGAACCATCACTGCTGGGACAGAAACAGAACCATCACTGCTGGGACAGAAACAGAACCATCAATGCGGGGACAGAAACAGAACCATCAATGCGGGGACAGAAACAGAACCGTCACTGCTGGGACAGAAACAGAACCATCAATGCGGGGACAGAAACAGAACCATCAATGCGGGGACAGAAACAGAACCATCACTGCTGGGACAGAAACAGAACCATCAATGCGGGGACAGAAACAGAACCATCAATGCGGGGACAGAAACAGAACCATCAATGCGGGGACAGAAACAGAACCATCACTGCTGGGACAGAAACAGAACCATCACTGCTGGGACAGAAACAGAACCATCAATGCGGGGACAGAAACAGAACCATCAATGCGGGGACAGAAACAGAACCGTCACTGCTGGGACAGAAACAGAACCATCAATGCGGGGACAGAAACAGAACCATCACTGCTGGGACAGAAACAGAACCATCAATGCGGGGACAGAAACAGAACCATCACTGCTGGGACAGAAACAGAACCATCAATGCGGGGACAGAAACATAACCATCACTGCGGGGACAGAAACAGAACCGTCACTGCGGGGACAGAAACAGAACCATCAATGCGGGGACAGAAACAGAACCATCAATGCGGGGACAGAAACAGAACCATCAATGCGGGGACAGAAACAGAACCATCAATGCGGGGACAGAAACAGAACCATCAATGCGGGGACAGAAACAGAACCATCAATGCGGGGACAGAAACAGAACCATCAATGCGGGACAGAAACAGAACCATCAATGCGGGGACAGAAACAGAACCATCAATGCGGGGACAGAAACAGAACCATCAATGCGGGGACAGAAACAGAACCATCAATGCGGGGACAGAAACAGAACCATCAATGCGGGGACAGAAACAGAACCATCAATGCGGGGACAGAAACAGAACCATCAATGCGGGGACAGAAACAGAACCATCAATGCGGGGACAGAAACAGAACCATCAATGCGGGGACAGAAACAGAACCATCAATGCGGGGACAGAAACAGAACCATCAATGCGGGGACAGAAACAGAACCATCAATGCGGGGACAGAAACAGAACCATCAATGCGGGGACAGAAACAGAACCATCAATGCGGGGACAGAAACAGAACCATCAATGCGGGGACAGAAACAGAACCATCAATGCGGGGACAGAAACAGAACCGTCACTGCTGGGACAGAAACAGAACCGTCACTGCGGGGACAGAAACAGAACCGTCACTGCTGGGACAGAAACAGAACCGTCACTGCTGGGACAGAAACAGAACCATCAATGCGGGGACAGAAACAGAACCGTCACTGCTGGGACAGAAACAGAACCATCAATGCGGGGACAGAAACAGAACCGTCACTGCTGGGACAGAAACAGAACCATCAATGCGAGGACAGAAACAGAACCGTCACTGCTGGCACGCTCTTCTACATCGCTCCGTGGTCTCTCCACGGAGATGAACACATCGAAGAACATTATCTTCGATTTGCGTTGCTGCAAGTGCGGATACTTTAGGATGTATGCAACGAAAAACAAACCATATGTGCTAATCTGCCAAAAGCTCAGCAGCTGCGCAGCGGTCTTTCTCTCGCATCTGTTTCCTCCTATATCTACTTGTATTTCATTACAGCACAGAAGATTGCACAGAGGAGCTACGCAACATCCGACGTGGAGGACCAACATAACACCAGTCTAGAGTCGGCTCTACGAAGCCCACCGCAGTGGCATTGACGGTATGGTTCGCCCCAAAAACTGCAGGCATATCAACCCGTTCCGCTGCGTTGGGTCGCAATCCCTCCTGCAGCCCCCCCCCCCTCCCCCCTGTGGTGACGTCACGGCGGTCATATCTGGCGATCAGCTGGGGCTGCCGGGAGGGGGGACAAGGTTTCTGCCCAAGCCATGCCGCGCCGGCCCAGCACCCAGCCGCAACACAGCAGCACAGTGCAGGGTCACGAAACAGGTCAGCACACCACGGAACTAGGAGCAATTAACAGAAACAGATCCAACACAGTACAACACGGGATACATGACTGTCATGTGGCGTAGTCACGGTCTAAAATATACCATGGGAAACTTGGTAGCTCAGTTTACCGTGCTCTCAGTGGGATAATGTGTCTGTGTCTGTGTCTGTGTCTGTGTCTGTGTCTGTGTCTGTGTCTGTGTCTGTGTCTGTGTCTGTGTCTGTGTCTGTGTCTGTGTCTGTGTCTGTGTCTGTGTCTGTGTCTGTGTCTGTGTCTGTGGCCGTGTCTGTGTCTGTGTCTGTGTCTGTGTCTGTGTATGTGTATGTGTATGTGTCTGTGTCTGTGTCTGTGTCTGTGTCTGTGTCTGTGTCTGTGTCCGTGTCTGTGTCTGTGTCCGTGTCTGTGTCTGTGTCTGTGTCTGTGTCTGTGTCTGTGTCTGTGTCTGTGTCTGTGTCTGTGTCTGTGTCTGTGTCTGTGTTTGTGTGTGTGTATGTGTCTGTGTCTGTGTCTGTGTCTGTGTATGTGTCTGTGTCTGTGACTGTGTCTGTGTCTGTGTCTGTGTCTGTGGCTGTGACTGTGACTGTGTCTGTGACTGTGACTGTGCCTGTGCCTGTATCTGTATCTGTGTCTGTGCCTGTGGCCGTGACTGTGACTGTGACCGTGACTGTGACCGTGACTGTGTGACAGTGCCGGGAACTGTGTCGGCAGATACCATCAGTGGCCGTCCAGTCTCCGGTACCCCGCACACGTCACGTCTTACACGTCACGTCGTCACACGTCACGTCTTACACGTCACGTCGTCACACGTCACGTCGTCACACGTAACGTCACGTCGTCACGTCGTCATAGTAACCGGCGGCGCGGCACTGGCAGTGTAGTGGAGCGAGACGGCCAGTGGTCGGCGACCTCAGTCACCACTGTCCGCTGTCCGCTGTCCAGTGTCCGCTGTCCAGTGTCCGCTGTCCAGTGTCCGCTGTCCGCTGTCCGCTGTCCGCTGTCCAAAGCGGAAATAAATACAATATATACAAGAAATAAATACAAAGCGGAAATAAATAAATACATAAAAAGGGCTCTTATATAGATATAAGGCACCTACCTATATGTTTAGCTTTGGGCCTTCCCTTTCTTAAGAAGTCCCAAACCCGAAAATAAAATTCGTTTTTCAGACCTCTTTTATTTTTACTTTGCTGCATGCTGCATGAGGCTAAAGCCACATATCAAATTTTGCATTAGGTAATAATGATCCGAGCAACGTGTTGACGAAAATAAAACTCCAGAGCGACGAACAACGTTAATATAGGTAATAGTTCACCTTTAACATGGGGTTTCGGACTGAGATAGCAGATTTGTAGAGCAGATCTAAAAATGGGTAGTGGTGAAAGAATTACCTCCCTACGATAAGTAATTTCGACACAGGACTAGTGGTCCCGGTTTCATGTCGCTGTTCCGGGCCACGATCTAGACATGAACGCTCGCCAGCGGCGGCAGGTACACTCTCTGGCACGTAGTCTCTGATCACGACGCCTCAGCCGCCCGGGCGGCTCGGCGGCCCCTCGTCAGAGACTGTACTTGGCGTCGGGCGGAGCGGGGCGGAGCCAGACCGCCAACTGCTATCTACGATTTCTCGTGCAATTCAAAGAGAAACTTACTTCTTTCTCCACATATATCCATCAGTTGTCCAAACCTAAAGTCATATTCGTAGTTGAGCTCAAGATGCACCGTATGGTTAATTTCAAGACAACTTTCAAGGTGACCTATTTCCTTTAACAAAAAATAAGAACTTTGGAGCATCACCTGCGGCTACCTGTGCGGAGCACAGCTTACCATGGTATATAACTGTGGTAAGTGGGCCGCGCGACACTGACCACCCGGTAATGACCATCGTGTGATGGTAATGGCCCTATCGTGTGGTGGTAATTTCACGATCGTGCGGTAACATGTACCGGTGCTGTCCGAGCGCAGAATGTACCGGTACTTGGCGGCGGAGTGCGGACGCAGCCAGCCGAGCGCGTAATCGTTTCCGAATGTCGGCAATCCTAACCGCGGACAGCGGAGCGGAACGGGAGGGAGGCGGCAACGCGGGAAGACAGCTGACGTGGTAACACACGACGTGGGAGCATCGGTGGAGTTTTTCATAACAAGTTGGTGGGTCAAAATGTAATATCGGTTGGTTGTTTTGCATGGTTGAGGTTACAAATGAACATTTTAACTCCAAGAAACCTTCAAATCTCGACCAAAAGTTGGTGGGGCAAAGTATAAAGTTGGTGGGGCAGTGCACCCCACCATTTGCATAGGAAACTCCACACGTGCGTGGGAGGCGGAAAGGCGGTAAGGTGGTAAGACGGTAAGGTGGTAAGGCGGGAGGTGGTAAGGCGGGAGGTGGTAAGGCGGGAGGTAGTAAGGCGGAAGGTGGTAAGGCGGGAGGTGGTAAGGCGACGTATAGTAAGGCGAGGTGTAGTAAGGCGGAAGGTGGTATGGCGGAAGGTGGTAAGGCGGAAGGTGGTAAGGCGAGATGTAGTAAGGCGGAAGGTGGTAAGGCGGAAGGTGGTAAGGCGGAAGGTGGTAAGGCGGAAGGTGGTAAGGCGGGAGGTAGTAATACGGGAGGTGGTAAGGCGAGATGTAGTAAGGCGGGAGGTAGTAAGGCGGGAGGTGGTAAGGCGGAAGGTGGTAAGGCGGAAGGTGGTAAGGCGAGAGGTAGTAAGGCGGGAGGTGGTAAGGCGAGAGGTAGTAAGGCGGGAGGTGATAAGGCGGGAGGTGGTAAGGGGAGGCAGGTGAGGTAAACTGACCGGGCTGGCTTCCCAGTGTGTTCAGTGTATCCAATATGACCATTGATCAGTCTGTTCACTGGTCCAGTGTCCAGCATGTTCACTGGTCCAGTGTTCAGCGTGTTCACTGGTCCAGTGTCCAGTCTGTTCACTGGTCCAGTGTCCAGCGTGTGCACTGGTCCAGTGTCCAGCGTGTTCACTGGTCCAGTGTCCAGCGTGTTCACTGGTCCAGTGTCCAGCATGTTCACTGGTCCAGTGTCCAGCGTGTTCACTGGTCCAGTGTCCAGTCTGTTCACTGGTCCAGTGTCCAACGTGTTCACTGGTCCAGTGTCCAGTCTGTTCACTGGTCCAGTGCCCAGCGTGTTCACTGGTCCAGTGTCCAGCGTGTTCACTGGTCCAGTGTCCAGTCTGTTCACTGGTCCAGTGTCCAACGTGTTTACTGGTCCAGTGTCCAACGTGTTCACTGGTCCAGTGTCCAGTCTGTTCACTGGTCTAGTGTCCAGCGTGTTCACTGGTCCAGTGTCCAGCGTGTGCACTGGTCCAGTATCCAGCGTGTTCACCTGTCCAGTGTCCAGCGTGTTCACCGGTCGTGTAGCCGCAGCATGGCATCTGGTGGGTATCGGAATCAGCTGGCGACTCTCTAGGCTCACACGGCCTGAGAGACTCACACGCTGACTCACGTGATCACGTGACTCACATTAGTCACACGGGTGACACGTGAGGGGACTCACCACCGATATCACCCCCAAGGGCAACTCGCTCAACTCTAACTCATGCGATGTAGGAGTATCACGTGAGTTTCATCTCTCAGACAAATTACGCGGCTCACAAGACTCATGCGAGTCATACAATCCTCACGCGACTCACAATATCCTCACGCGACTCACAATATCCTAACGCGACTCACAATATCCTCACGCGACTCACAATATCCTAACGCGACTCACAATATCCTCACGCGACTCACAATATCCTAACGCGACTCACAATATCCTCACGCGACTCACAATATCCTCACGCGACTCACAATATCCTCACGCGACTCACAATATCCTCACGCGACTC
>JAXIVJ010010616.1:25000-46533 GCA_036785665.1 Chirona hameri | reverse complement strand
GGAACATGCTTAGAAGATGCACCCCGTTACAGTACGAAGGTTTAAATCCGCAGTAATATATGCAGCATGGATGTGAAGACTTCGGTACAAATGTTTCATATCATTGTTGAAGTTCAAATTAAGAAGTGTTGCACAGGTGTCCTCTTGCACGGCTTAGCCTACGAATATTTTCCTAGGGAGTACAAAAAAAACAGAAGTTGTTTACTGTTTGCTGGAAATTATTTACGGCCGTCTTATGTAACATAGGTTATATTTTTTTCTCGAAGAGTCCAAGATTGACCCAGGAAGTGGACACTCAGCAGGGACAGAATTGGACTGAATTGGACGGCCAACCGTGCATCGTGCATGCACGGCAGCATGTCGTAAATGGCATTACATATTTCATACCGCGTACATAAATTGAAGGACGCATGCATGTTCTGTTATCCAGCTCATTCTTACGGTTGTTAATGATCACGCTGAATTATAATTGATTTGACATTTCAGCGGAAATGCTACTTTGCGCTGACGTCTCCATTTATTTCATGTCCGAAGAAAGGCTGCTTGGCATAGGTGTAGGAACAGGGGGGCTGGGGCATGGCCCCCTCACTTCTCGGCCATTTGTGTGGCTAAAATCTGTATTTTTGCTTGGTGAGAAAAGTTGTTGACAAAAGGTTCGCCAAGACGAGAACAGCCAAATCTGCAAAGAAATCTTCCACAGAGGGGTTGGGGTTCTTTCAAAACGAGATCACAGTTTCACTACCCCCCCCCCCCCCCAACAAAGTGGGAAGGGGGGCCCTTCCCACTTTTCGTGATGTTCCTACGTCCCTGCTGCTTGGATCCCGTCCAATAGCATACACACTGTTCAGACGGAGTGAGTGCGAACGCGAAGCGTTCGAACGAACGTAGTCTTACAGATGGGCCGAAATCCGTCTTCATCTTGCTTGCATGCCCCTCATGCTTGCATGGGTTTCAGGGATAACTCTCGTTTCACTGCACTGATTATCCGAAGGTATACACGGATAATTTTGTCGTAATTAACTTATGGTATAGGCTAGGCTACGTGATAATATTTTATTGTATTATTTTATATCACCATTCACCGTTCTACTCTTATATTAAAGACGAAACGTCCGTGTGTATGTATGTATGTACGTACGTATAAAAGCAATAGTTTGCCGGGCCACAGCGCCCGAAACAGCAAGAGCTGCGACGACAAAATTTTCACACACAAATCAGACCTGTGCGAAGTGAGATTTTGGGCCGCATTTGGAGCGCGCGCAACGTCCGTGACACACGTGGGGGGCCGATTGTTTTTGTTGTGTGTGTGTGGGGGGGGGGGGGGGGGGGGGGGGCGGGGTGCGACCGCCACAGTCAGTGCTGCACGTGCCGACGACTCGGAAAGCTGGCTGGATTTTTGGACGAATATTCTACACATCTGACGCATAAACAGCGTACAATTTGAGTCTTGGTTTGAATACGCAGTGGTTCAGCGATGCTGATTGTTGATAACTGTGTTGTATATTTTGGCTTCGTGAAAAAACATACCCTCTTTGCTTTAGTGTAAGTCGTGTATGTTGTGTATTTTGAAGTGCATTATAATTTACGGGAAGATTGCAAAACGAAATGGATACACAATTATGGCAAGGAAAAGGACAATTATACGAGCTTCGGACAAATACAAGAAGGGGATACAATGGGTAGGTACACACCTACAAGCTGAACAGGAAAAGTATGTAAGTTGAATTTTCTGAGTGGAAAATTGGGCCTATGGTGTTGTGATATGTTAATGGTGTTTATATTTGTTAAATATTCTTACTACCAGGACTTCGTAACATCTAGCAAATACGTTTGTTTAAGATGTCGTGGTGTGAGACGAAGAAAGAGCTCAACTGACGCTGTTATCTCGAGTAATTTAGTCCAGAGGGTTGTGACCTATTAATCGCGAATTTTGAACATATTGCGCATCGCGCAATGCAGGCCATCTAGTCCTTGTTCTACAGGGGGGTGTCATGCCTATCTCCGTAACGTGTCCACCCTGTCCAATGACGTCACGGTTCAATGACGTCACAGTTACAGTTTACACCAATGGGGGGGGGGGGGGGGGGGGGGCGAATCGGGAGCGTTCGAGACCGGCGCGGCCGCCATGTTTGTGTACAGGGGCGGGCCTTGACCATATATGGGCATGGACCGACCACTTTTTGCATACCTCGGTTTGACATCGCCTAGCGGCACACCCCTACAATTTAGGAGAAAATGACCAAAAAGCGAGCTGTAGAGGACATTTCAATCTATCATTTAGTGCTTAATTCATCCCGCTGTCACCTAAGGTATTCAAATGGTAAGACGTGAAAGTAGGCCAATTTAACACTATTTTAATAGGGAGCGTGTGACGTCACGTGCCTCTGGCGTCACCCCATTAGCTGCCTACCCCGGACGCGTCTACCTAGTATATAGGGCCTTGCTTGTTCTATAGCCTTGATCTAGTCCATACAAAAAAATGACGGCTGGAATAAGCACGTGCGTTGACTTCGAATTCATCTCCGCAACTAGCTCAAGACACTCTGCGTAAGGTAATACTGACCCCAAGATTTAGTGATACAGATACGAAAGCCTGCTGCTGGAGCCAGCACTGAACAGACACTCAAAGTACTTAAACACAAGGTGATGACAATCTACAAGAACCACAAACCCCCCCCACTCAGCCTAATCATCAGCCCAGTGATGTGAATCTGTTGAAGGAACTTGGCAAAGATCCTGAAGTTGTGATAAAGCGCTCAGACAAATGTAAGGGTTTGGTAGTTCTTCCAAAAAACGTTTATGTACATAAAGCTGAAGCAATCACCGACGGGTATGAGGGCCGTCACAAAGAATCCTACCCCAAAACTAGAAGCTGAGACCAAAAGGTTGATTAAAGGCACTTTGGCAGGAAAGGTGCCAGATAAAATTCTGAAAAGTGTGATGCCTTCTGGGTCGCGTACCGGCCGAACGTTTATGGCCTTCCAAAAACACAAGGTCTGATGCTCCCCTCCGCCCCTATCGTGTCTGCCTGTGGAGATCCATTGGACAAGCTTACATGGCTGCTGGAGAGAATAATAACTCAGTTGCTAGTCTTTGTGCCAGCCCACTTCACCAATACTCAGGACTATTTGCAGAGGCTTAGCACCCAGTTCCCCTGTGGGCTCCCAGCGGGCTCCATAGTGTTCTCCGTAGATGTAGCTAACCTATATGGAAATATCCTCACTAGTGAGGCCATAGAAGCCACTCTTAGACTCATCAAAAAACACGTAGACAAAGTAGATACGTTTGGCCTTACCCTGCAAGATATAGAGATGCTCCTCAAGCATTGTCTCAATAATATCTACGTTCGCTTTGGTCAGAAATATTTTAAACAGACCGTAGGTGTGGGCCATGGGCTCAAGGATCGCTCCACCCTTAGCTATAGTATTCATGGACGCCATAGAGTCATTGCTTTTGACGTCGCCAAACTCACAATATCAACCAGTAACGTACATGCGTTATATCGATGACGTGCTGGAAATTTGGACACATGGGTCAGAAAAATTAGATGAGTATTTCAGATTTTTGAATGACTTTCACCCGGCGTTGAAATTCACGATAGAAAGAACAGACATGACAAGTAGTAGATATATACCGTTCTTAGACACTACCATAACAGTTCAGGAGGATGGTACGTATAGTACTCAGCTATACATCAAACCAATGGCAGCACCCATTATCATTCACTACACATCAGCGCACCCTATTCAATGTAAACGCTCTGTGCTATACTCGCAACTTCTACGCGCGAAACGTCTGGGGGTCTGACAGACAGACACAAGAACGTGGCATGGCTACTATCGAAGCACTTTTCCGTCGCAACGGGTATCCAAATAGGCTCATCCAGAGAACTAAGCATAGGTTACTGTGTGATGACATAACTCGCCACCCTAGGAGTACGATGAAGCAGACCAAAAACAATAGTAGCAAAAACGAGAGTAGCAAAAACGACACAACATACATATCTCTGCCATATATAGATGACACACTAGCACGACGGGTGGATGGTGCAGTAAGATCTTCGGGTTTAAAAGCACGTGTGGCTTGGTCCAGTGGTAAGACACTAGCTCAACACGTGATCAGGTCAGCCCTTGACAGTCCTCCCTGTCCAGCCGGTGCTAAAAGATGCAACACGTGTGAAGCGGGACTGCCTGGTCGCTGTCACACCAAAAACGCCGTATACAAAATCACCTGTATCTTGTGCGATGCAAAACCTGCTGTCTATATAGGTGAGTCAAAAAGACGTGTCCGTGACCGTTTCAATGAGCATCTCAGAGACGCGAAAAATAAAACTAGCAACACTCCACTTGGAGACCACGTAACACGGATACACCCCACTAGCAGCATAACATCAAGGTCATTCAAAATTTCGATAGAGAGGGTATGCAAAAATGTTGCAGACCTAAAGATAGCAGAATCCATTGCAATTATAAATCAGCGGCCCTGCTTGAACACACAAACATCGTCGTGGCCCCTCCTCCACCCACCTCCTTACACCCCCTCCACTGTAAGCCACCGGATTACTGTGTCGTGTGTACTATTTATTATGTATTATGTACACAACTGTATAGTGACGATTTTCTGCCAGTGTATATGAGCATCACCCATACATTTTAGGCACCGTACAACTGTGTCGTGTTGTGTGGATTGTTTATTGGATGTCGTGTATATAACTGTATAGTGAGGATCCTCGGCGCATTGACGCACGCATTTGCACCAGGGAATTGTTTTTGTTTTGTTTGGTGTTGAGATGACCATTTTGATGATGACGCAAGTCGAAATATATTAATGTAATTTTTTATACCGTTTTCAAGTATAATTAAGATATAACATGAGCAGAAGGTTACTTATTCACATACTTATCATCTCCGCAACGATCTTCTGAGAATCAGAAACAAAATCTACTTAGGTCAATGGCCGTAACTGTGTTGTTCACTGAGAGCCACAGAAAGGTACAGGTAAGTAATCCTTTACTATTGCAGCGAACAACAATGTTTATCAGTTGCCGGACACAAATGCAATAACTCGCTCCGTCAGCTTCATGCCATGCATGCCTTACTAGTTATTTTATGTTCGTTATGATTAACGTCTCCCGCTTTTAGGGATTACAATGACTAAAATAGTGTTTTGGTATATATATACAAAGCATAATAAGCAAACTTAAATCAAGTTTGGAAAATATTTGAATCGAGCATCAACCCATCCAGTCGAATTTATCGCAAGTCTATTAATAGGGGGAAAATGGAGTATAGTGGACCACCGGGGCAAAGAAAACTACCCACTCTGCTGTTTTTATGAGTGGAGCAACCTACGTGTAATTATCTTCACTAATAGTGCATTATGTTGACAAATTTCCGACCGCGACGGCTCGCGGACGAGGTGACAGTTTTCGCTCCGAGACAAAACAAGGTGATATTTTCGATTTCTGTAATAATTTTAGTGACATGAAAATGTTCAGTTTGCTGTGGTGTTTGTTCCCAAATGTAGATTCCTATCAGTGCTTCGGTAATGCAATTGTATATTTGTAATTGCGCCATAATCAAGCAATCGTCATTTTTGGCGTGTCGTCTGAAATGCTTGTCCAAACGTGAAACTCTAATTTGGGGTAAAGTGGACCTGGGTGGTCCGGTTTGCCCCGCTATTCACGAGATTGTATGTATCCGTATTTCATGTGAAAGGCCGCGTTAAAGATGTTCAAAGCGGGTAGCTTAATTAGTTCGCTGCTGTTGTTAATGAGTTATATTTGTTTTGGAAAACGCTCGAAGTGCAGAGCATAGCTGCTTTGCCGCCGTTTATCTGGAGTTACAGACTGATGGACTGAGTTAATTACCAATACATGCCATTGGCAGGGGCGTAGCTGACGTGGCGGGGGGGGGGGGGGGGGGGGGTCGCCCCCCCCCCCCACACACTTTTGAAAACCGGAGGGTTGACACCCCCACGTTTTATGGCGGCCGACCCCCCCCCAAACACACTTTTTATGGCGGAAGCTGATTCTAGTTTGCATGTAATTCCTATTAAAATCAAGATTGGAATATGCAAAATACGACATGGCAGGGGCGTAGCTTCTCCAGACAAGTTGTGTGTGTGTGTGGGGGGGGGGGGGCTGAGCTGGGAAAATCGCTTAAAGTACCATCAAAATCCACCAAAATACAGCTTTCTCCCCGGATTTAACCTACTTCCTCGTCCAAGTTGGGGAGGCTGAAGCCAAGTGTGTGTGTGTGTGTGGGGGGGGGGGGGGGGGGGGGGGGGGCACCCCAGCGACGTGGAAATGGGATCAGTCAGTTACGGGTGAAATTTCCTTAGTTTTACCTTCAACACACCGCTGCTCCGAAAGGAAAACGAAGGAAATTTCATCCGTAACATGCAGGGGGCGTCGCCGACGGTAGGGTCGGGGGGACGGTCCCCCGACCTCCACTCTCAGGAGAGGTGGTTGTCATCCGAAAGAAAATCAGAGCTGGAACACGAAACTACCCTTCGGACACATTTGTTGGCAGATTTCGGTTGCCACTAAACAATATATGACGTCATTTCTTAGCTAATAGCTATACGCTATACCCCCACTCTCCCATCTCACCCAAATTGTCATCAAAATGTCATCGACTGCAAATTTTGTCCTGATGACCTCCAAATCATCCGAAATCATCCGACCTCTAAACCTCCTGGCCTGCTATGTGAGTAAGCACAAACAAGATACAATGGATCGGATAATTGATTAACCTGTACTAAGACATTTTGATGATAAGGTGAAATTAAATTTAATGCAATATTGTTGATGTACTAAAACATATTCTATGGGAAGTGCTATTAGTATCAGTTTGCTATTAAATTGCTGTCACTCGTAATATTTGAATACCGATATCCAATGCAGCACTATGTTGGAAGAAAGCTGTTTTTATCTGAGACCAATAAGAATTTGAAATTATATGGTCATTGGTCAGCACTGTCAGGGAAGGTTTAAAGTCCATCCAATGCAGACACACATAATGCTAACTTAAGAACCGTGAAGTTCACTTCAACAGTGGGCAATTCTGTTTTTTTTTTAACATAAAATATATATTATAATTGGAAAAGTCAGCGTCGTTTTAAGAAAACCAGCGAAACATTGCAGAAGTTAAAAATGGCAAGATAAATGGAGTCCTCTAGAGCCTTTATTGCTTTCATTAAGTGTCCGTATGAGTTGTGAAAAGAGCGTGGCCTAGCTGCGAGGACTGGATGTTAAACAAGTGGCTGTTTTGTTGCCGCTAGCTTTGCGGTTTCAAGGTAGGGTTGCATTGGTCAGCAAAGCCGAGAAACATAGTGGGTGCAAATCTTCCTCACTCGGGTGTTCGATCCGACATTCTCACACAACATGGTTAGAGAAATACTTTTTTTCTCAAACAATATTACAATGGATTATCTTCCAAGGTGATTCCTGTGAATAAAGTTTTTTTATAAAAATATGCGTCTTTCTAGGTTAATTGCTGACTGCACTTAGCGATTGTCAAACGTACGCAAACAGCCACACAATGCACATCACGGTCCATAAGCGCAGGAACAGAGGGGCCGGGGGTCCATACTCCATGGCCCACTCACTTTTTGGCCATTTTGTTTATATTAAAATATTTTATTTTGCTTGGTGAGACAAGTTTGTGATGGCAAAAGGTTCGCCAAGACGGGAAGAGACCAAATCTGCAAAGAAATCTGCCATGGGGTTCTCTTAAAACGAGATAAAAGTTGAACTGCCCTCCCCCTTCGTGGCGTTCTTTCGTCCCTATCACGGTCACAGAAGCATGCAGTATGGAAATACACGGAAAGTGATTGGTACGAAAACGGTTTCTTTTCTTCTTTACATCATAACTCTTCTCTCTCTCTCTCTCTCTCTCTCTCTCTCTCTCTCTCCTCTCGCTCTCGCTCTCGCTCTCGCTCTCGCTCTCGCTCCCGCTCTCCGCTCTCGTCTCTCGCTCTCGCTCTCTCACTCTCCCTCTCCCTCTCTCTCTCTCTCTCTCTCTCTCCACTCTCTCTCTCTCTCTCTCTCTCTCTCTCTCTCTCTCTCTCTCTCTCTCTCTCGCTCTCGCTCTCGCTCTCGCTCTCGCTCTCGCTCTCGCTCTCTCGCTCTCGCTCTCGCTCTCTCTCTCTCTCTCTCTCTCTCTCTCTCTCTCTCTCTCTCTCTCTCTCTCTCTCTCTCTCTCTCGCTCTCTCGCTCTCTCGCTCTCTCGCTCTCTCGCTCTCTCGCTCTCTCGCTCTCTCTAGGTCTCTCGGTCTCTCGGTCTCTTGCTCTCTAATAATAGTGAAAACTATGATGAACACCAACTTCTACATCTTTATTTTAAAGGCATTAAATGTGAGTGTAAGCAAGACAATGTTCCATTTGCCGTTCTCTTATACCTAAATATGTTTTCAACCTTGATCTTGACTAGATTCCGCGGGACGCATTACCTACCTGAGATTCATACACTGAGAATGCTTGCTCATTTGTCTAGTTTGAGTCTGAATTATGGCTAACTTCTACTCCTATAAAGCACATATGTCACTGCGTCACAGTGCCCTAAACATCTCACTTATCCGCCTGTGTTTGAAGATTACCGCCTTCAAAAAACCTGAGAAAATATTGAATACTTGTAAAACATTGTTCCATTTCGTACGGCAGACGATTGCCAACTTTAGCCACATATCAGACGTGCGGCGAGGCGTGCCCGTACGAGCCGAGCGCGCGCCTCACGACCTGGCACCTGTCCGAACTTAACCTCCGTAGCTTGGCGACGCCGTTCGCAGTGCTGATAAGCCCCATCCGCGGTCTGATAAGCCCCATCCGTTGGCTCTCGCTCTCTGAACACCGGAGAGACTCTCGACTTTCGTTTTGTATTCCGGCCGGCTCTCCGGGCCGGCTCTCTAATACGCGGGGACTGGAAAAGTAAAGGAGGCACGCAGCGTTGCCACAAAGCTGCCCATAAAAACTGCAGTCTGTTACGACTGGCACATTCCATTGAACCACTATGTTTTTAATATTTTTTCCTTCTCCCGACCAGGTATATGCTGACCGGCATCTCAACAAAATGTCATACATTTATTCGAGTAGCTTTCAAATGTAAACTTTGCTGTGCACTTTGCTTTTTATTTCCAATCAGCCTACCTATGCAATGCAATAATTGCTTTTCAATGGAATGATTACATTTGATACACCATCGAAATTGCAATTGCTGATTCTACATTATAAGTATTTTGATGGCTTTTTAAATTACACACCATCCCATCAATAGAAGGACAGTGAGCTTGGGAAAGAGTATTTTAACAAAATGACGACTTTGCTGGCAACTGCGCCCTTATTGATTTGATGGTATCACTGTTCAACTATTGTACAATATAACGATCCAGAGACCAAATATTCAGCAAAGGAACACTTTTTAATTTAGCAAATAGTGGTACACAGTGATCACGATCGTATGTATGTACAGTTTCTCTTGAAAGTAACCGGCGCTCCACCGAACTAACCACAATAGTTTGAGAGCCCCAGTACATTCGTAGCGCCTGATGGCTAGTCAGGTCTGAGAGGGGAGGGTGACCGGTCAAAGGTCGTGTCACCCGCCCCTCTCTTCCCCGACCCACCACAACCCCCACCGCTTTAAAGCGTTTCACGCCTTGCGTGATCGTGAAATAAAGTAGAAGTGCAACTTTTTGCCCCATGGCTCACGCGATGTGTTATTTCAATTTTGTAATTGTTCCTGTTTGTGTAAGTAAACAAACACAGACATACACAATGGACTTTTCAACATCCGATGTATTTATCAATTCATGACTCATGAGACGACAAAACAAAAAGGTTATTTTGTTTATGATTATGTCGTATATGTTTAAGTTATTGATTATTGTCGAAACAAATTATTTGACCAATAGTTACAACAGATAGGCTTGACTCCTGCCAATTTTCTCCTTTATTTGTTGTTGTTCCTAAAGGCTAATGCTAATAAAGGTATTGCAAATTCAATCAGTTGCAGCTCGGTTGTGGAACGTTCACGAAATCATGTGGTTAAGCTATACGATAACGGCTATCTGCAATGCTTTATTGAATAGAAAGTCTCGTCCTGCATAACAAATACAATGTTTTTCTTTTCAATAACGGGACGGTTTGAGTAGTTGTCATTTCATACATTGCGTTTTTATTGCAAGTTTAAAATTCATGTTATCACACTAAATACTCTCATATTTTGCACATTATCATTACCGAAAATAGTTGATCACCTCGAAGCTGCATCACTGTCGGCTGAGCGCTGAGTTGGATTGCAGATCCCGAAAATAGAGATGAGAAATTATTAGTAAGGTTGAAAGCACTGCATCAAACTCTCTACAAATCCTGAGTTGGGCGTGGCTAAGGGTAAGCACATCACATGCACCGCACTGATCATGCTGAATCAACAGCTTGACAAGGACTAGAACGGACTCGGCAAGATAGCGAGTCAGCCAGTTCCAGATCAGCACCAGGCCCGCCGGGTCGGAATTCCGGCCGCCGACTTTATATAGCTCATAGTCTTGTAACTATAGTGAACAGGTGTATTTGCATACTATGGTACACAATTATTTTTCAAGTATTGGAGCGCCATAAAACATCAATCATCATAATCATCTTTCTGGCAATATCAATGGCAATGACATTATATCACGGCAATTATCTACTCTAGTCACTGCACAATGAACAGTTTATTTAACTTAATTATTATGTATTACGAATATGTATAGGACCCGCGAGGACTGAATTAACGGAACTTGGTTTTATCTGGGCGACTTCGCCCATACATGGCTTATACCGTCTGCGATCGTGGCAAATAAACTTTCACATAAGCTTAAACTCATGACGGATATTTTGGCGTGATCTAAAATGGCATGCATTTCTGCTATCACCAGACAGTTAAGATCGTTATACCGCCATTCGCTGGGGGGGGGGGGGGGGCGTTTTTCGCCCCCCCCCCTGACGAACTTTCACAATAGCTCAAACACTAATAACGCTATCGATGTGAAGCTTCCGGTACCTTATCCGACATCAATTATATATTTTCTGTGCGTACAGAAGAAATCTCTTCGTACCTTTCTCTCAAAATATAGCGAATTTAGTGGCGTCACTACACACGAGTTTGACACAAAAATCAGCTAAACTTTAGCAGGCCTTACAAATGCCATATTTCAAGCAAACTGCAATCGCAAAACGTTCAAAGATAGCAAATGGCAAGGGATACAAAATGGCTATCTCGGATATTTTCAAATGTTGTTTTTGACCCAAAAAAATAAACACAAAATAAAAGATGACCTCAAAATCAACATGTTCAAATATTTAAAAAACGGAAAATATGTTGAATAACCACATGTGGAAAATACCCAAACCAATTTTAGAAGTAATATCTTTATTTTTGACTGACTTATCGCTCCCGAAGTATGAATGACTCATGACGTCATGTTTTGAAATTGCGTTTTTTTGGCTTTTAGTGACCTTATACAAACAAATAAATGCCAGCACTGTATTTCTGAGATACAACTGGTCTAGACACATGCCTTTTCTATTTATATTTATCAATTTCATATTTGTACCTTATGTGACCTGACCTTGACCTTATATCGTGTCAAGTTGTGAAAATGACTGATACTATCGAATTTTACGTGTAAAATAACCCATACAAGTGTCGCATGGCTTTCGTAGACCTGTGGCCTTTTTTGACCTGACCTTGACCTTGATCTTTGCTTACAATTTCACTTTTGCTTATGCGGGATATGCATTATACCTTTGAGAGAATTGTGTGCGATAATAGTCACAATCTAAGGCTTTGTATGGAAAGTATGGCCTTAAAACTCAAATATATCCATTTTCACATTTGACCTGACCGTGATCTGACATGTGACCTTATTTGGAAAATGTATTGCTTTTGATGCGTCTCATTAAGAGCTTCCAATTGCTGCCTTGCGCGTCTCGCTGCAGTTATTGGTTCGGAAGATAACCAGGAGGGGACGTCCCCCCTATCCAATGGCGTTCGGCTGAGACCCCAGCCAATGCCGGGTTAACGTGTCACGATCGTATAAGTAAGCATGGTTTAGTTTCGTTGATGGTTTCCATTTCATAGGATGTTACGAGCTAAGCCAATCCATACAGAAGGAATGTCAACGATGTCTCGTTATCTGATATTTTTTGGTGTTGTTGGGATGCGAAATATCAACATTTTTTTGGGTTATGTTGCTTTGAACTGCGAACAAAGTTTGGTAATTTGTTTACTTATTCTTGTACAACATTTTGGGCCAGGCTTATATTTCGCAAATTTATTACATGCCACTCTGTTTTATACCATACAATCTTTAAACATAAATATACTATTCCGTAAGTTTTATCTGACCAATATTGACCTTCCGTTAATTTTGGCTAATGTCGGTATGCGTATGCAGAAACATCTCGAGAGAGTCTTGGAATTGTCATGGCTATATGTTCTGTGGTTTGCTCAACATCGCGAGATATCAGCAGATGGGACAATAGCTGCACGGTAACTTGCTGGATATATATTACACAGTTTAATCAAACTAGAACTTATGATTGTACTACCGCACTTATTAAATAAATACATAATGGTTAGCCGCTTCATATCACCAGTGATCTGCTATTTGTTACCCGTTCGACCATTGCCATGTATACATTCTCGAATATCAATTGGACTACGATATATATTTTTATAACAAATTTCTCGCTACAATTTAGTCAGGCGATCATACCCATCCCCCAAGGATAACACGTATCTTACTGGGAACAATTTTTGCCCACCCCATCGCGATGTTTTACAATATCTCGTAAACCTTGCTAGTATCGTCACCAAATTTACACTACCTTCTTTCACATTAATTCCACGCATGTTGACCGAAGGACAAAAATGAGGTTATAATAACTCACCAAGAAATGACGTCAGAGGCCTATTTCACAAAGAAGTTAGTAATTACACATGTTTGCGATTACAAACGCAAGCAAATATTGCAAACCTCACAAAAAGCTATTTCACAAACATTCGCCACCTCTGAATTACCGATTGTAAAGAAAATTGTAAACACAAATGTTAGTACAGCAGAAAGCTTGAAATCAAGAACGTTTGTATTAAACTTGATGCTAATGACAAATAATTTGATTGTTAACAAATTAATTTAACAAATATTTACATTGTGGTTTATTTTTGTATTCAATATAAAATTAGTTATAGGGAGAATAATCTTTTAATTAACATTTCATCGGAATGCAAACTCTGATCGTAAAAATACATCTTGGTAAGCAGTTAGAATAAACAGAATTTTACCATTCACCAGGTGGCGGAGCATAACAACAGAACTACTCTTAAAAGAAGGATCGTTGAATTTCTCGACCATTTGTTCACCTAACCTAGCCGATTTCCTACGTCGTAAAGGGTGAAGGTTCACTGCACATTGCACAAGACAACGTTGACCGCTGCAATTATATCGCCATGCGGGTTATCCGCGCGGAGGCGCCCCCCACAGCGCAATCGGTAAGGTGCACTGGGACTTCAAAGCTGGAGATCCCTGTTCGAATCTCTCGGGAATTAACTTTTTTTGGGCAGCTATACCTATGCATAACTAAACCATTACCCTAACAACCTCGGCAAAGTAACAACCTCACCAAGACAATAACCTGAACAGTCAAACAATGTCAACTGTCAATGCAGTTTCTGAAATTCAGAACCCCTGACCCACTGGAATTACAAGTTTGCAATTGCAAACATTTCCTCACTTCCGTCAATCTTTGAGAAAAAGAACATGTGCAATTGCAAACATTTTTACAAACAATATCTTTGTAAAGTAGTTTGCAAATAGTAAATTGAGATTTACTGCCCTGGGGTTTTGTGAAATCCAAACTACAAACATGTGTAAACATTATTTGTAATTACAAAGAAATTCTTTGTAATTACAAACTTTTTTGCTTTGTGACCTCACTCTACAGAGTGAGGTCTTTTTTGTTTTTTGTCGAAAAATAAGGGCCTACGAAAAGCGCTGTCAAAAGTAGAGTTTTGAAGATGGAACCAATGGAAAGATGTTGAATACCTTACAGTAGATCCAATTATCGAACTACTTTCAAGAGAGACTGTACAGTCTCTCTTGAAAGTAACTATCCACTGCGGTGGTGGCGCTACCCGTCCCGACCGCGGAAGGGCAGTTCAGTTTGAGAGTCACTGGATTGCCTGACCCGGGGACTGCGGAATGAGAGGGGAGAGAGCCGTCAGAAAATCCCAGGAACCGCATGCCCCGATCTGGGCTGGGACAAGCTTACTTGGTTGTGTCGTTTTGCTTGGGATCTGCAAGAGCCTAGGCAAAACGACATAGACGTTTAGACATAGTCGACATACACGACAAGAGCACATGGATGTTGTTGGATCACCAGGCAAACGGGCTAAATTTGTCTTATTTGCAGACGTTCTATAAAGAGTAAGCACACATTTCGAAATGTTCCGATTCCCACCAGTGTGTACTTATTTCAGAACAAAGTTATCGGACCCCTTTTAGCTCGGCAGTTACTGGAGTGTTTTCCATAACGCGACTTACTGGGGGCTAATATTGGATGAAATTTACAAATTTCAAACGACACTCGATATCCCTGGACAAATTGTCGAAAGAAACATATTATTGTTGAACTCAGAGCCACTGATAACGTAACATATCAGGACAAAGACAAAATGTTTCACCGTGTCATGAAGTCTCGGTGGATGCAATTGTTACGCAAAATATCGATATTAAACGCATCGGCTGTCAGTAAATCAGCACGATTCTTGCGTCTGACACGTCTGAGTACCATTCTAAGCTTTTGATGACCTTGGGTCAGGTCAAGGTCATCAGTGGTCACGAGGACAAACTGCCGATTGCTGTCATTTTGCGTTGCAATGCATGTTTGTTTGTTTTTCTTTGTAAAATGTGAAATAACCTTTGAGCATTGCTTGCTCCGCACAAATTGAAGTGCAGGTAAAAATTGAATGACAGGGGTAACGTATGGAAATGCCGTGTAAAGTGGCGGAATTTTGTTTTCGAAAGAAGTCATTCGGTTAATTTTGAGCGTATCGAGTTCAAATTGTATACACATGCTCAATGCTCATCGTATGCGTCACTATATATAGTTCGCGTTCTTCGACTGCTGATTCTTTTGAAAATATGACATCCATTTTTTCTCCCGATTTTTTTCTCATGTTTCAAATTTTCAAGAAATCAAAAATTTGGATTGCATTTCGACAGTTGGATCTACTGTAAGTTATTCGGCATCTTGCAATTAAATTCAACATCAAAACTCTATTTTGACAGCGCTTTTCGTAAAACCTTATTTTTCCACACAAAAAAATATGACCGCACTCTGACGTCATCTCTGGTTGAGCTATCAAGACCTCATTTTTGTCCTTCGGTCCACATGCGTGTAATTAATGTGAGAGAGGGTACTCAAAGTTTGGTGACGATGCTGTCATATGTTTACGAGATATTGCGCGATGGATTAGGGGGGATAGCATCCAGTAGCATGCGTGTTAACGATTTTATCGAAAAGTTTTGTTATAAAAATCGATCGCATATGTCAATTTATATGTGAAAATGTATACATGGCAATGGTCAAACGGATAACAAATGGCAGATCGCTGGTGATACCTATGTATATAGGTATCATAACCATAAAGTATAATAACCATAATATAATAACCATAACCATAAAGGATAACCATAAAGTATTTGTTTAATCAGTGCGGCAGTTACGATCATGACTTCTAGTATGATTAAACTGTGTAATATATAACCAGCAAGGTACTGTGCCGCTAGTTTTGTACCATCTAAGTGATCTACCATTATATCGCGATGCTTAGCAAACCACTGCACTGACATCAGCATATAGCCATGGCCATTTCAGGACTCCCTCAAGATGTATGTGCAAAAAATAAAGGAAGTCACAATTGGTCAGGTAGAAATGACGTAGCAATGCATTGATGTTTAAACTTTCCTAGTGTAAAACAGAGTGACATACAATAAATTAGCAAAATATTAGCCCGGCCCAAAATGTTGTATACAAATAAGTAAAGAAAGTATCAAACTTCGCTTGGAGTTCAAAGAAACAAAAAACAAAACATTCTGATGTTCCGCATCCCAACAATAATACACAATATCAGGTAACAAGAAAATGATGACGTTCCTTCGATATGGATTTGATCGCAACATCCTATGTCATGGAAACGCATCAACGAAAATTAACTATGCCTACCTGTATGATCGTGACACGTTAACGACCATGGAATCCCACCTGGTGATAGCAGACATTTATGTTGTACTATTTTCGTAATGTGTTATAACGTTGATGAAATATTGTCCTATGCCAGTCTGATTGCGCCAAAATGTAGTCATCTGTTAATTCAGTCCTCGTGAGACCTATGCATAATCGTTATATGGAATCATGAAATAAACAAAATCCTGCTCTTTGTTCAGTGACGAGAGTAACTAATTGCCATGGCATAATTATATTTCTGGAAATATGATGATGATGATTGGTGTTATAGTGCGCTCAGACACTCGAAATATGATTGTGAAGATCAGAGTATGCAGAATATGTGTATGTCCGTCCGAAAACCGAATCGGTCTTCGGACAAATTCGGAATTCCGAAAATGATTGTGAAGATCAGAGTATGCAGAATATGTGTATGTCCGTCCGAAAACCGAATCGGTCTTCGGACAAATTCGGAATTCCGAAAATGATTGTACCGATTAGAAATAGTGGTCTAATCGGTACAATCATTTTCGGAATTCCGAATTTGTCCGAAGACCGATTCGGTTTTCGGACGGACATACACATATTTCTTTGGACATGTTCGGACATCCAATGCCCAAGGATGGTTAGTCGCGAAAATCACTTGTTACTTTTTTTATTAAAAAAGAAAGTGTGCCACAAGTAATTCATTTCCGTATCAAACACTTTTTCTGCTTTCGGACAAATTCCGGACAAACAATGATTTTTGGACAGTTTCGGACGGACAGCAAGCAGACCATGGTCTTGGACATCGGTCGGACATTGGAAAAATATTTTCTGAAACTGGCACCACCAGTAGATAAACCTGTTCACTATAGATACAGGACTATGAGCTATACAAAGCCGGTGGCCGGAATTCCGGCCCGGCGGGTCTGGTGCTGATCCGAAACTGGCTGGCTCGCTATCTTGCAGAGTCCGTCCTAGTCCTTGTCAAGCTGTTGATTCATCATGCGCAGTGCGGTGCATGTGATGTGCTTAACCATTGATCCTCAGGATTTGCCCAGATGAATATTGCATCATGCAACTATTTAACTGGCGGTGCAGTGTTTGTGGCAGTGACTTCAATCTTACTAATAATTTTGCATCACTATTTTGGGCATCTGCAATCCAATTTAGCGCTCAGCTGGCAGTCGATGTAGCTTCGATGTGATGAGCTATTTTCGATAATGATACTGTGAAAAATATGAGAGCATTTATTATGATAACATGGATCATATACTTGCAATAAAAACGCAATGGAATGGAATGAAAACTGCTCAAACAGTCCCGTTATTGCAAAAGACACTGTATTTGTATGCAGGTGGAGACTTTTGATTCACTCAAACATTGCAGACAGCCGTTATCGTATAGCTTAACCACATGATTTAGTAAAATTATCGTATAGCTTAACCAGAAGTTGCAATTTATTGAATTTGCAATACCTTGATTAGCATCAGCCTTTAGGAGCAACAAATAAAGGATCAAATTCGCAGAAGTCAAGCCCATCTGCGTAACGATTGATAACATAATTATTTTGCGACTTTAATAATGAGTCATGAATTAAACACTGCACAACCTTTTTGTTATGTGTTCTTATGAGGAGGAACCTAAATCGGATGTTGAAAAGTCGGATGTGCCTATTTTTTTTTTAATTACACAAACAGGCACAATTGCAAGATTTGAAATGGCACATCACGTAGGCCAGGGTCCAAGAAGTTGCACCTCTGCTCTATTTCACTATCACACAGTGGCCTGAAACACGTCAGAGCGGTGAGCAATGCCACAATGGCCCATCGGGTGGGGCGGGGAAGAGAGGGGCGGGTGACACGACCTTTGACCGGTCACCCTTCTCTCTACGAGCGGATTAGCCATCAGGCGCACTGCATGTGTTTGGGCTCTCAAAATGTTGTGGTTAGTTCGGTGGAGCGCCGCACGCCATAGATAGTTACTTTCAAGAGAGACGTACATACATACAACTGTACGCAGTACACACACATACGCACGCATTCATGCACACATGCATACACACAGCATACACAAACATACCGTGTGCATACAAGGACACACACACACGATTTGATAGAAATGCTCGTCAAACTAAAAAAAAAAAACGCTTACCACTAATAGAGTCATTAGCCGTTTTCACGAAGGATTTTGCGCTTGGGACGTTTGGGGCGTTTGGGGCGATTGGGGCGATTGGGGCGATTGGGGCGATAGGGGCGTTTGGGGTAAATGGGTCTATAACTCGTAAGAACACGGCGTTTCCCGGTGATTTTTGATATCAATTGCAACTTTATGAATTAATGCATTTTTCTGGAAATTATATTATAACCCGCGCACTGCAGGGGCTTTGCGCCGAACACGAACTGCAGGGGGGGTTGATTTCCGCCCCCCCCCTGAGATCTCGAAAACTACGCAACGTAGCGAGAAGCGGAAAAAGGCATTTGATAGCTTCATACATGTTCTATCGAAAGTATTTCAGTGGTTTTTTAAGTCAGGTCAAAATTGAGGTCACCAGAGGTCATCAAAGGTCAAATTTTCCAGTTTTTTTTTCAGGTTTTAGGACATCGCTCCAGAAATTCCCATATATCTCAGAAACGATGATAGTTAGAAACAAACGGAAAAAAGAAAACGCCAGCCAGTGAAATTTGTAATCGCTATGGTGTCCTCAGATTTGATCTCAGGTCAATATTTGAGGCTCCAGAGGTCAAAAAGAAAAAATCCGTTTTTTGCTAAATCGTGTTTTGCTATTAACTTTTTACTTAATCAAGATAATGGGAAACTGTTTATGCTATTGTGTTTATCTTGTCAAGGCACTTTGAATGATATATATGGTGACCTTGTTAAGTCAACTTAACAATTTGACCTAAGGTCAAGGTCAAGTGGTGACCCAAGTAGGGCATGTTGCACATGGGAAGACGTGTCTCGACGAGACAAACACATTGATGTCTGTTTTACTTCTCTATCTTCATTATGTCGAGAGTTATTAACAAAAAAAAATGATGGTGACCTCGCATGACCTCAAATGACCCAATAGAGGTCACTGAACAAAACTTACACTTGGATCATCAAAAATATCCTATAATAACATGATCCAGAAGTAATTGGACTAGTACCATGCATATCCTTGAAATAGGAAGCATTTGTATATTTCCCCATTGACTTATTATGGAGAGGTTACGAAATTGAACTGACCTTAGGTCACCGATATCAAAATTCCAAGTTTTACGAATTGTAAGTACTGATGCCATCATGACATCCTGTAAGTTTCAACCTGATCGGTGAAAAACTCTGGCTTTGGCACAACTGCAAACATTTTTGGTGATGGGGTCACTTGACCTGGTCTGGTGACCTGACCTGAGATGACCCGAACATATTTTTTTCTTCTCAAAGTGTGCGCAATTGATGTCCTAACAGGTGTATCAAAACCCGGCGGCGCTGCGCCCCGCCGTTTTTTTCGCTATCTCTGAAAAACCTGGGGGGGGGGGGGGGAATCACACCCCCTGCAGTGCGCGGGTTAATGATAACACCATAGTTTACTTAAAATTAACAATTTAATCTTAAACTAGCTCTGGTGATGCCAGATGGCTGTGGTGGTTTGGGGCGTTTGGTGAGACTCCATCTTGCTGGAATCCCGGATGTGCGGGGTTCGGGAAATGGTCATATTTTGCCAAGACATGATTTTCAGGAATAATAGCTTATTTCAATGAAAACTAGATGAATTAGTCCATTCATATTTGCAGTCATATTCCTTTTTTGTAGCAAGGATTAATGATCATTAGCGATTTCATTTTGACCATTTGTTGTAAGATGACGAGAATGCTGGCTCCGGCTCTGCGCTGGCTCCGCGCAGGCGCCGCCGCCGGGTAACCATGGCGACTACGTGACTCCGGCGCCAGCCGGCCCGTTACCATGGCGACGAGCCAGCCGGTCGCCAGACGTCACGTTGCGCATGTGCAGAGCCGTGGTCTGCGCCCAGCCATGCCGTCTGTTCGATCTAGAGCAGCAATTTTTGAGTTTGCAGTACCAGTGGCTGCAGAAAGCCCGCATGTTTCGTGGGTTTATTAGTGCTTTTTCTGAGGTTCTTTCAGCTTTTTATGAGATTCATCAATTAATCAATTGATCAAATCAAGAATGTTTGGTGTGATTCGTTGCTTAAATAAATGAGTAAGGATTGTTCCGGTTTTCAGAAACCAACGAAGTTACCACTCTAAAGTGGACGATCTCAGCGGGACGGAACGACGATGAATTAAGGCCTGTCTATGCTTTTGACATTTGATTGCATTTTTCATGATAATATTATATTTCCTTGTCATTAATATCTTCAATTTTTCCCTAACTAACTGTCAATTGCGTATTTTGTTTAATCAAAGCTATTATACTAGTATACTTTTAGCCTCTTTTTAGGGCGTTTGCGGTATGTTTTGTAGAAGGAACTAACATAACACAAAATTGCCAGATTTGCTCCTGAATTTGAATATTCAAAGCAAACTAACGGGAAATATTGCATTGTAAGAGCATATACTTATTCATGAATTCATAAAATTGCGATTGATACCAAAAATATCCGGGAAAAGCCTTGTTCTTACGAGCTAGACCCAATCACCCCAAACGCCCCAAACGCCCCAATCGCCCCAAACGCCCCAAACGCCCCAATCGCTCCAAACGTAAAATCCTTCGTGAAAACGGCTATTGCACTTGGAGACCATCATTTTTACTTCCAAATACTTCTCTGATACGCTTCTATAAAGTTATCGAACTTCTAGGAATGAACTTGCTTCGAGGACTTAAGCTGCTGAGTGGTATTGAAGTAAATTGCTGTTGATATAAACTTTTAACATATTCTCGTCAAATTTCGAATTGATTAAACTCATCAAACCTAGGCTCAGTAGTTAAACTTAAATTAATGCCATACTTAAACAATTTAAAAACGGCCTAATTTATGTAAATTACAAGCCCTGTGAAAGCTCCGTTTTATCTTCATTGTAAATAGATGCGATGGGAAGCATCATACCGTTAACAAGCGGTCAGGAACGTCCTGTCCAAAGTAATGACACTTGATCACTCGCTCGATTGACCATCACCATTATCGATACATTATTTCTGCGAGCCTGTGTCAACTCATTTACCATACCATTATCAAGACGGCAGATACGCAGCAGTTGATTGGACGAACACTTGGGCCCGCGGCTGTCCGGAGCTGTTGCTCCCGGATCGATCGCGGGTCATTGTCGCGGTGAGCCGACAG
>JAXIVJ010010616.1:7500-20000 GCA_036785665.1 Chirona hameri | reverse complement strand
TGCAGTGTCTGTTGTGTCACGTGTACGTCACTTGTTGTGTGTGAGGCATAGAGAGAGGTGTCGTCAGCAAAGAAAAGAATGTCGTTCTGCGTCCGATTAGAGTCCGTTGAGATAGATAAGTGCTAATAATGGCCCAAGTACGGGGCCCTGTGGGCATCCTGCGTTAAGGTTTGAGTCGCCGAAGAAGTGTCTCGTACTTGTACTCGCTGTCGTCTGTCTTGTAAGTATGATGAGAGCCAGTCGTAGAGTCGTCCTGTGATTCCAAACTCATTTTTGCATTTGTCCAGGAGTCCTTTATGCCATATTTTGTCGAAGTATTTAGAAATGTCGAGATATATAGCTGTAAAGTCGCGTCTTGAGTCGAGTGATTTGTATAAGTTGTGTGTCAAGTATAAGAGTTGCTGCTGAGTACTGTGACTCTGCCGATACCCACTTTGTTTGTCAGTTAGGAGAGAGTGTTCAACGAAATGATTGTAAATATTCTTGTACACAATTTTTTCGAAAACTTTTGAAAGGGCCGAAAGTATACTGATTGGTCGATAGCATGAATAGTCGGATGGTGAACCTTTCTTTTTTAATATCGGTTTGATGTTTGCTTCTTTAAACTTAGCTGGGAATTTTCCTGCTGATAAAGACTTGTTAAACAACTGCGCTAGTGGTTTTGAGATCAAAAGAGCAACAAGTTTCAGCAATTTTACAGGTAATCCATCAGGGCCAGTCGATTTGTTTGAGTCAAGGGAGTTAAGAATTCGAAGAACCTCACTTTCGGAAGTGGAAATATGTTCTAGAGTGGGTACCGGCAGTCCATCTGTGGTGTGTGGTAGTGGTTCGTGGTTGTCTGGAATGTTGAGAGTGGATTGTGCAGCGAAATTATTATTTAATAGTGTTGCTTTTTCTTTGTCGTCAATGATAATATCGTTTTGGTTAGAATGAAGGGATAATGGTGTCGGCTCGTGTCCGTCCTAAAATCGTGCGTAATGTGTGGTGATATTTATATGGCTGGTGTTTGTGTGACAGTAGTTTTTGAACTTGGTTTTGAATATACTCGTCTTTGAGCCGTCTATTTAAAGCTGTTACCTGATTTATTTGATACTTCCATCTTTCCCAGTTGAATTGGCTCCGGGTTTGTTTTGCAATTTTGAATAACCTGTCTCGCTTCCTAATATTTCGCTTTAGCTCTGAAGTTATCCATGGTTTGTGTTTAGTTTGATTGGTTTTGCGTCGAATAGGAATTGCGGCGGCGGCGGCGGCGTTGTGTATTGCAGATATGAATAAGTCGGTTGCTGTGTCTATATCATTATTTAATATATGTGTCCAATTAGTGTTAAGTAAAAGAGTTGTAAGAAGAGGAGCGTTTAACCTTGAATAATCCCAGATGTATGTGTGGGTCTGTTCTGTGTTTTCCGGAGGCGGTGTTACATCAACTGTGGCATAAATAGGGAAGTGGTCGATATTTGAAAACCGCGAAAAAGTGCCACTATCAATGATGATGTGACTGTTGCTTGTAAAGATGAGATCGCGCAAATTTTCACAGTTGTTGGCGATTCTGGTTGGTTGCTTTATTAGCTGTTGTAGATCTAACGTTTCTGTGGTGTCTTTTAGCTTGTGGTCGAAAGTTGTGATGCCGTTGTGTTGATATATTTGATGATCTAGGTATATATTTCCAGCATTAAGATCCCCTAATATGAGTGTGGCTGTCGGGTTGTGGATCTGTGTTCGACATACTGATTCTGTTAAGCTGTCAGTGAAATTTTGAAATTTTCCATTGTAAAGTTAGGTGGTAAATAAGCGCAACATACTACTAATGTAAAACTTCGAGTTTTTATTTTGACCCATATCCACTCTTCATCACCTATTTCTAACTCAGGTAGTCTTTGGAAAGGTAGTGATGTGTGAATGTAAATTGCTACGCCGCCGCCATGTCTGTTTCTATGTCGAGTCAGGGGTGTATGGAAACCTTCCAATTGGTATACACTGCTGGCTATTGTGTCATTTAATTTGGTCTCGGAAAGTGCCAGAATTTTTATGTCATTGGTTTCGACAAATTGCTGAAGCTCGTCAATTTGGTTTCCGGCGGTGATGCTATTAATGTTAATGTGTGCTATGATTATATTTTGTTGCGGATGTGTTTGTAGTGGCCCTGGATTTATTTCAATGCCGCTGATGATGATCAATGTGAGTATGTCTACGAACGTCCCAAGTCTTAGTCCAAAGTCTGTTCGAAATAGTACGCTTAGTGTTATGAAAGTTGCGTTGTGAGTGGCATGTCTGAGTGTTCGGTGGTGGGTAGTATCTAACCAGGTTATGCCTGCGAGCAGCTGGGAGGGCCAGATACCTTCCTGTTTGAAATGGCACGTCTCTGTCTGGTGATGGCACTCCAGATGGCGCTGGGGGTCTCCCAGACAACGGTGGCGGTCGGTGAACGGCCCACAATTCAGATGACTGGATGTCTATGGGAACGGACTTCCCCAGAGAGGCGCCGGTGACTGGAAAGAGAGGCAACGAGTGAGCGCTTCGTGGCGGCGGCAAGCGACACTGAACTAAATAAACAAAGCAATAACCCATGAGACAGAAATAAATCAGAACTGAACATGAGATGAACCAACCATATGACCTGACTGACCAACAATAACAAGAATAGTGCGCAATTAGATTAGCATACAGATACTGATAACTTATCAGCGCATACCACATGTTTAATTAAAGGGATATAATGACCTTTTGATTTTGTTAGCAACAATTTCTTAGGCTACCGTTATGTTTTTAAAATTATTTTATTTAAATTTAAGAATTAAATAAAATTATTCCCAAATTCAAAGTTGTAAGTTTGGAAAAAATACAAAACAAGTACCTTGTGTACTTCATGAAGGTCATCGACAAATTCGTCCTTCCCTACCATTGCTAACATCGAGTGCGGCATTTGTGGAGGCTCTGTGACATTTCCGATCAAACTGAGCGCTGCTCGGACACCCGCTAGTAGCGCTTTCGTTATCCATGGCAACCAGGCGTCAGCCAATCAAAAGCCAGAAATGGAATACGTTCTGGCTTTTCATTGGCTCACGCCTGGTTGCCATGGAGAACGAAAGCGCTACTAGCGTGCGTTCGAGCAGCGCTCTGATCCGTGAAGCAATCCGTGAAGCATCCGTGATGCATGACTGACTATCAGTATAAGTCATGAATAACAACAACATGCAAACTATACCAACTCGAATACAATAAGAGCGGAATGAATTGAACCTCAGGCAAGCTAGTATTCGCAAAGCACTCGGCACTGCGCCACAATAGCAAAAGGTGAGGGAAATGCATATTGGATACAATATTATTACGTCACAAGTTTCTGAAGTGTCAACTACTATGAAATACAGTGATAAAATACCTTTAATAATGATTAACAAGAAAATTCAAACTTAAAAACAATAATTTGAATACGTCTTTAATTAGCTTTCAACTCGAAACCAGATATATTTTGCAATGCTACACAAGAATGGCACCAGTGACGTCATTAACAAAACCTGCTACGGGACTTGGGTATACTAATCAGGAACAACTCGCCAAGTGCGCCGAGATGGTTAAGTGCGCCATGAAGCATGACAATGACTTTGTAAACAAATCGCCGACGCTAAATAGGTCGCCGTCGATGTGCATCGATGAGCTTCTGATTTAATTGCCAGTTTTGTGTTATTGTTCGTTAGTTTTTTGGGGATTTTTTATTTATTTTTCATGATAAAATAAAGCATAGTGTTATATACAGCCACGGACAAACTATACACAACTCCTAATGTTGAAAACAAATGAATCGATTTTCAAAAATTGAGGGTCGCAACCACTAACTATGCCGCGTTGATGTGCATCGATGAGCTTCCGATTTTATTGCCACTTTTTCCAATCGCTGTTAGTTTTAGAAGATCGCCGGGCATATAATCACAACAAGCAGAACGCACAATATATTTTCCACTCCATTGCGTAAAAAAAACAATACGGGAAAAGCCCGCAGTTTGATGAGGACCAAAAGTACTTGACAAAAGGTCAGAAATAGTGCAAGTACCGGTCGTTAAAAGTGTGGAACGCTTATCAACTTTAACTTGAAATATCTTTCGGTAGGAAAGTTTTCATGCAAAATGTGATGAATTTACAATATATTTTGATCTCGTCTGGCGATTTCAAGTGCTAACTCCATTTTAGTGGAAAAAGGTCATTATTTCCCTTTAAGTATAATTACTGAACAATAATTCAAGGCAACTCAAATAAGTGTAAATAAGTGTACCGTTATACTGAAATTAAGACAGAACTAAATGATGCCAACAATGAGGGAAACATAGCATTAACATAGCGTGAACGTAAGCAATGTAGTATGGTTGACAGTACGCGATCAGGCTGGGGTCACGCGGACCAGGTAGCAGCGGCGGCGCCAGGCACGCTCGGGTGGCAGGCCGGGAATAACCAAACCGTCACTGACAGAGGAGGCGACTGGCGTCACTGTACGACGCCAGTAGACGACATACAGTCCCTCGGATAATGCATTACAAATCGTAAAACGAAACAGAGCAAGGCAGCGCAGGTCACTCTACAGTCCAACATGAGAGCACACAAACACAAAAATACCTAGGTTTTTGGCTTCTGAAATGGGGACTAAATTCTGATCGCGGAATTTTACTTTGATGTCATGTACAGTGCACATATTTTGAGGACTGCCCAGAAGCATTAGTTGGGTTTTGGCGGCATTTACTTTCAGTCCATTTGCATGAAACCAGTTATCGAGAGAGGCTACGGCACCCTCCATGCGAGTGACGACTTTGTGAATATCATATTTTTTGCCGCTGACCAAAACTTGTGTGTCGTCAGCATATTGGACAACCACGGCGTCCTCGGCAAACAGACTGAAATCGTTTGCCAAGACGCAGTAGAGGAGAGGGCCTAGAGATGAATCTTGAAACACACCGATGGTGTTGGGCAGCGGGAGGGAAGTTTGTACTCTACCCAGACCGGCAGTGAGGCTGACACTCTGGGTGAGGATACGCAAGTAGGCAGAGCACCAGGACGTGTCAATTCCGTGAAGTGATAATTTTGAAAGGAGTTTTGAATGATCCATCACATCAAAACATTTGCTCAAATCCAGCAGGCAGAGAAGGGAAACTTCTCTGTGGTCAAAGGCAGATAGGATTTGGTCGGAAATTGAGGTCAGCGCGGTTTCGATCGAGTGACGAGGCCGGAAACCGTGCTGACTGGAAGATAGAAGGTGGTTATCTGATAGGTATTTGTACAGCTGCTGGTGTACAGCGCGCTCTACGATTTTGGCTATGACTGGAACAATGGATATAGGACGGAAGTTAGAAGGGTCAGAAAGATTGCCGGATTTGTAAAATGGATGGACTAGGGAATGTTTCCAGGATTCAGGAACGTCGGACTGGGTTATGCTGGAGTTGACCAAATGCAGGAGCACCCACCCAACCGAGTCAAAGCAGGCACGAATCATTCGTACGCTGACGCCGTCGTCACCGCAGGCCGGCGAGGCACTCGTCCCAAATACAACGGGCCCGCAGCTCCGCCAGTGACAACGGCATCAGCACAAGAGAACAGGCACCGACACGCGGCAGACGACAGGCTAAGTCTGGCGTAGGCCCTGAGCGCTTCACCTCCTCAGCCACACGCGGACCCACGCCGACAAAATCACGATTTAGTTCGTCCGGTGTGACGTCTGGCAGCTTACGGGCGGCTCGTCTGCTGCCGACGATAGGTCTAATCAGTCGCCACATGACTCTCGTCTATCTTGACGGATGCGCCGCTCCACATCCTGGCGAGTATCACGCATAATCGCAGAACGCACGGCTCGGTTTGCATCACGGTACTGGGTTGACCCGTGATCAAACGCTGCTAGCACCCCACGGCGGCGAGACATCAATGTTTTTAGTCGGACACCGCGGGGGCGCTCGGGTTCCTGATTTTAACGGTCCTGAGAGGGCATGGGAGTCGATTATCGGCACAAATATGGCGACAAAGTGGTTCCACTCAAGCGTGACGGTGGCTGAACTAAACACAGCGCTCCAGTCGGCTAGCGCGATATCAAGATTCATGAAGTACGTGTCCACACGGCCAAGACAATGAGAACGAACGCTAGTACTCTGTGGCTTGAAGCGTGGCATAGTGACGGAGACACGAATAAACTTATGTGGGCTAAAATGGCAATACTTTGGGCGACAAACTTTAACGATGTTACGACAGTGTGTCATAAAAACAGCAAGCATGGAACCAGTCGAGTAGGTAGGTGACGAGACACAGAGATAAGGAATGGTCTGACATAAAATTACAAAGCGTACGCTTGGCCGGGTCAGTCAGGTTTGAGCAAACAACAGTTAAGATCACCACCACAGCAGTTAAGATTTCCCCATTGACTTATAATGGGAGGTCACGAAATTGACCCAACCTAAGGTCACCGATATCGAAAATCCGAGATGAACAAATTGTAGGTACATATGGCCTTATGAAATTCTGTAAGTTTGAAACCAATCGGCTAACAACTGTGGCTGTGGTATGACCGCACACTTTTTTGGAGGTAAGGTCACGTGACCTGGCCTAGTGACCTGACCTCAGATGACCCGAGGTAAAACAAATTCAGACTATGCGGGTAATTGATGCCCAAACAGCTGTGCCAAATTTGGCGGCGCTGCGCGCCTCCGTTTTTTCGCTATTCGAGAAAAACCTGAGGGGAGAGGGGGGGGGGGGGGGAATCAACCCCCCGGCCATGCGTGTGTTAAATGTTTCCCGAGATAAGATATGGGCTGCCTTTATAGCTTTGTGGACGGGTGCGACAAAATGCACAGTTTCACAGTTTGTGGCCGAGACGAAGTCGAGGTCTCAAACTGTGAATTTTGAAGCGCGAGTCGACAAAGCGATTTAGTGTGCATCTGCAGCACGCGATGGATACAAATCAAGTCTGGCAATGTGCATTCAAGTCTGGCTTAGTCACGTGATCTATAGTCCAAAAACTCCGGGTCACGTGGCCTACTGACCATAAACTCCAGTGTGTGGACTCCCGACCACAAATAAATATGTTTTAAGCTTTTTCACAAAAGCACGTGAGTCAATGGTGAACAGACTCCAGCTGTACACTAATACAAGTTTTAACACGAAAACTTTTAGAGGCAGCCCATATCTTATCTCGGGAAACATTTAACTCCAGAAATCGTTTTATTCAGACGGAGTGAGTGAGAACGCGAAGCGTTCGAACGAACGTAGTCTTGTAAGACTACGTTAGTAGTCTTGTAAGACTACGACACAGGCACGTGTATTGATGTGTGTATCTGCATCCAGGAGATGGGCCGAAATCCGTCTTAATCTTGCTTGCTTGAATACTTGCTTGCCTGCTTGCTTGGGCTAAGTGTTTCATGGATAACTCCCGTTTCACTGCACTGATTATGCAAAGGTAATTCTGTCGTAAATTAACACATGGTATAGGCTACGTGACAAGGGCGGATCCAGGGGGGGGGGCGAACGGGCCATAACCCCTCCCCCCAAGCCTGCCCAATAGGGGGCAGGCAAACTATGTTTTGCCCCCCCCCCCCAAGACGTGAAGTCTAATACATGCTATGCATGCAAAGACGTGCTATCTTTGCGTTTTTAGAACGGTACTGGGCATCCCAAAATTGCAGCAGTCAAAAACTGTAAAATTTCGCGCCGCTTCGCAGCATGACACAAGTTTCGCAATTGTATATACACATTTGGAAAATGGGAAAATGAATTCCATTAAGTGGCTTGCAGAGACTCTCCTTGGCGGTAATTGCTGGCCCCAGGGCCAACTCTCTTCATAAAATATTAACTTTAAAGCGGGCTACATGTTTAACTAGTCTGCCGAGTTCCGAAAAAGGCGACGCGAACGCAAAGACGAGGACATCGGCACCCGGAAGCTGCTCCAGCAGTGCCCAACTTGCTGGCCCGAAGAGCTAATAGTGGGGACCGGGCCAGGACTATCTCCCCAAGCCATCTCCCTCAGGCCCCTCCAGATCCGCAGGGACCATTTATGCGAGGAAAAGTCGTTCTGCCTCTTGCTGCTTTCAAACCATTGCACTGTTACCTGTTGTTTGTCACAGTTCGTTACATATGTAATACAGTTATTATTATCATATGTACTATTGAGCGCTGACTACCACCGGTCATCGTGATTTACTATCCGATGCGAATGTTTATTAAAAACTACACTCATTTCAATATTTTTAATCATACCGAGATGTGCAACCAGGAAAAGAGGTCTTGGCTCCACTCACGGTCTGATTCCAATTTTGTTTTTCCGGGACCCATTTTTTTTTTACACCGCTTCGCGGCGTCACATCGGTAGTCATCGTTATAACGAAGCCATAGTCATCGTCTTCGGTTCATTGCAACGCTGAATTGAATGAATAGCATTTTTAGCTTCTTATCCTCTACAAGGCCTAAATTTCTGGGTTTTACAGTCAAACCCGTATAAATTTCGCGCCGCTTCGCGGCGCTAACTAACAAATGCCTACATACTATAACATGCAAATCCACATTAAAAATGCTGCAAAGGCTTAAATACACGCATAACAAATTGGGTACATTTTTGAGTAATTCAGCCGACCCCCCCCCCCCACTCACAAATTGTCGGCAACGCCCCCGGGTACAGCGGACAATTGACATAGTTTTGCTCAGTGTAAGGCAGTGTCGGAACAATACAAACTGCAAGCTGACATCTTTCCTTTTTCGATATCCCAAAAGATCGAAAACCTAAACAAAATAGAAATCGTGTGGCTGCAAAATAAAGTGGCCCAAATCCGGGAAGAAATTCAAAATTGGGGGTAGGCAAGGTCCGCAAAAAAATAGTTTGCCCCCCCCACCCAAAAAAAAAAACGCCGGCTGGATCCACCCTTGCTACGTGAGAATAATTGACACAACTGAAGAAACTATCACCACCTATAAATACACAAAAATAAATGCCGGCTGGGAGAAGCACGTGCCTCGACTTCGAATTCATCTCCGCAACGGTCTTGTGAGAATCAGAAACACAAATAAATGCCGGCTGGGATAAGCCAGTGCGTTGACATTTAATTCATCTCCGCAACGATCTTGTGAGAATCAGAAAAAATATACTTAATGGTCGTAACTGTGTTGTTCACTGGGAGCCACACAAAGTGCAGGTAAGTATAATCTATATTACTATTTGATAAGCGTCTGTCTGTCTGTCTGTCTGTCTGTCTGTCTATCCCCAACGAATTTAAAGGTCCCAGTTATCCCAGTTAATATGCACTATGCACATGAACATTTCAACAGGGCGCTTCTTTCAGGGGATCGGCATTAATACGCTCCCGAGCTGCCTTTCGAGAAAAAAAAATGGGCTAACGGGTTAACGGGTGAACTGGTCAGCCTCTTTGCATGGAGCGACATAACTATGCATGGGTGGGGAGGGGAGGGGGAGGGGTGCTCACAGGCACGTGTATTGATGTGTGTATCTCCATCCAGGAGGCTCCAGATAATTGGGACATAATTAGATATAGTGATCAACATAGCTAAGCATGGATGCATTGTATGGCATATATAAATTAATATATACGCTAAGCCGGGGTGGAGTTTTCACGGGTTTAACGTGTGTATAACGGGTGCCATAGGTGTACCACGGGTATAATGGGTGAGTGCTGGCTATAACGGGTTTATCACGTGTTCCACAGGGGCACAACGGGTACCACGGGTGTATGTCGGGCACCGTTGGTTTTTGACGGGTACCTCGGGTGTATGACGGGTACAACAACGTATGATATGTACGACAGGTGTCACGGGTAGTACGGGTTATCAATCCCTAATTGCCTATCACTGGCTTGCACCATCACTTGACCTGTAATCGCCCAGCGGAGCGGACGGGTTAGCACTAGTCCTTTACTATTGCAGCAAACAACAATGCTTATCAGTTGTCGGATACAAATGCAATAACTCGCTCCGTCTGCTTCATGCCATGCATGCCTTACTAGTAAATGTTACTAGTTAGTAACATTGGCTTCCTCTGCGGTTAGTTTAGCTGTGGGATCGTTTTGAAATACTCACGTTAATATGTTGTTGCATAGAAGCTTTAGACGATTTATACCTGTGATGTTGACCTGACATGACCTGACATTCCTGCACTCATCTACAGTGATCATGGTACTTGTTACCGAAAGTTTTGTGTAATATATTGACTTACTGTCATTATCTCCATAGTTGTCATGGATAACTCACAATTTAATACTATGTCAAGATCTTCTCACGTCCCTGATCTTGAATATATTTGGTAATTTGTCTTTGATACATTTAATGGTAAAATATTTACATTGAACCACTCGTTATTTTTTTGAATTAATTCAGTGATCTTTATTTGGAGCTCTTCAACATTTCTAGCTTGAATACACATTGCCGTGTATCATCAGCAAATAAGTAAAATGTAGCTATGTCTGTTGTATTACTGATGCCATTAATATAGAGAATCAATAAAAGAGGACCTAAAGTTGAACACTGTGGAACGCCAATTTTAATAATTTGTTTGTTAGATGCAACCTCATTTGTCATATTGTCATCTGATGCCTCTTATTCAGATATGACTCTATCGTGTTATCGAAACCCATCGTATCACAATGCGGTGTATTTTTTAAGAGAATTACTAGGCAAACTGCATCCAAAGCTTTCTGTAAATAAAGGTATAAGGAGCATGTTATTTCGTTATTTTGTAGAAATTTTGTAACTTCATCGTACATGTGCACAATCGGCATGCACGTGCTGTGTTGTTTCCTGAATCCGAATTGAGAAGATTCAGGATACTATTTTCATTAACCCGCGCCCCGCTGGAGGTGGCAGAATCTGCCTCCCCCCTCCCGGATTTTCTCAACAACTTGAAAACAATGATAGATGATGTTCCCCAAAAGTGCAAATCGTTCACTATGACCCTCAGGCGCGCGCCCCTCCAGACATTATATTTTATTAGTGCTACAAAACTCGAGTACGTTGGAGAAATTCGCGACTTGGGCATCATTCTAGACACCAAATTTACATTTGCTCCCCAGGTCACAAGTGTTGTCAGAAGGGCCTACTAATTGATTGATTGAATCGATAATTGAATTGACTAACAGAAGGGCCTACTTGTTGATCGCTCGGACTACTAATTCGCTCTTTTCAAACCGGTTCTCATGGTTCAAAGTTTAACATGAACGCTCTACTGTGCGCTTACTTCTCCAACGTACGCTCAATTTTAGAATATGGTAGCGTGATCTGGGCGGGCGCGGCTGATTCCCACACAGTGCGGGTCGATCGAGTTCAACACAAATTTATAATTTGGCTTCTAAATAGTACTTTCTCTGCTCATACCACTTCTTTAGCATACTCAGACTTGTTACAACACTTCCGGATACCTTCTTTATCAGCTCGTAGGATTCAGCATGATCTATTGTTCATCAGGAACATTTTCCACTCGAAATTAGATTCTCAAACTTCGCTAACAAGCTTTTCACTTCATGTACCAGCTCGATCGACCTGCACTCAAAAGCTGTTACACGAGATCTGCCCCCGCGTTAACGCCATGAAGGGCAGTCTACTCTGCAGGGTACCTAGGCTAGTCAACTCTTCTTTAAACAGCGTCCCAGAGGTGGATTATTTTCTTGTAGATCATTTTAACACTTTTAAAAAACATGTCATCACTTATATAGCATATCTGTAACTCGTCTTTTACGGTCGCTTTTTTTTATCTTGCATCATTTATCAGTTCACTTTGTATTGTTTACACTATTTATATCTTACTAATGTTTCGATGTACAGAGTGTCCTGTTATCGGTTTTACTATGTGACTTCACCTGCCAGTGGGGGCGACCCTGTTGGTGAACTGCTTAATAAAATAAAATAAAATAGATATCGACGTCAATCTTTCAGTACCTTATGCTGCATCAATGCTACGTCTTATCACAATATTTCATTGAAAATGGTGGAGTACTTTTGGAGATAATGACGTTTGAATCACGTCATGTCATCTCATTTTTGGTGGAAAAGCAATAAATGTTTGCAAAAATCGTAGAAAATCGAGTTTTGAAGCAAATTGCAAATAAAAACGCTGAAAGAAAGGAAATAACATTATTTTCGAAATGGCTATCGCGGATATTCGAAATATTGAGCTTTTCACTCCCAAAAATAATTATTTGGTTTTGTTTCGTTGTCGAAAACTTATTTGTCGTTGTTTTACAACATACAACATACCATACTGTTTTAATTATGTGGGCCCCCGTTGGCTACGAGGGTCCCTCTGATCCCATCCCCTCCCCCCTGGCGAAATCCTGCCTACGCTCCTGGCCGCAGGCAGAGATGCTCAATAGCCGCAGGTGCAGGCGACGTGACCAGCCGGTGGAACGCCAGCCGCATGGCACTGCGTCACTCCGTGCTGGGCCGGTTACAGAGCTGCAGTGCTGTGTCACAGCCGGCCGCATGGCACCACGGCGCTCCGTGCTGGGCCGGTTACAGAGCTGCAGTGCTCTGTCACAGCCGGC
>JAXIVJ010010615.1:5000-46533 GCA_036785665.1 Chirona hameri | reverse complement strand
ATATATATATATATATATATATATATGGCAATAGGTCCTCCCAATGTGTCTCTCGTCACTCTATCGTCCCCTCCATACAAAGCCCCCTCCCTCTAAAACCCGCCTCAAGTCAACTGAAGTCTACCAAAATATTCGCAATGTTAGTAGCTTGGGGCATGCTGGATGGCTTGGCGATTTTGCGCTTACTTACTGAGAAAACGACTTTCGGCCTCATTTTTTCCGATCTACCCCTTGGTGCAACGGCGCGCGGGCAGCGGGTGCAGGTGGCGTCATCTACAGCGAGGACCGGCGCATTATAGGTCTCGGGATAACGCCAGTGTCGACGAAGCAGGGGATACATTCTACACATTGCCGGAGTCGGCCATCGCCGACCCGACCACGTCCCGACGATGATCCCCGGTCTCCGTCTACCCCCGCGGTTCTACGGTGTGGTGCGGACCGCTCTCCGCCTGAACTAGGCGCCATTCCGGTAGCTGCAAAGAAATCCCAGTCCGGTGAGCCTGGCTGAGTTTGCGGTCAGGAGGCGTGTTTTTAAATCTGTGTTTAGCTCTAAATATTTCATTTTTTTAACCTCACCGACTACCGACAAACCCTATGCTTCTTTGGTATTTAATTAAATGCATCACAAAGAAGTGATGCGTATCACCATTGTTGTATCACTCTGATCACTCTCTGTATCACACCCGACACTCGTGCTGGGTGTCGCGTGTCGTCGTTTTTTCATGTGCTTCTCTTCTTCAAATTGGTTAAGCAGCGATACATGACGTTGATTCAGACACCAGATATGGTCCCCATGCTATTTACAAAACACGTCAGTGCTGACTCTGTTGTAAATCTGAAATAAGCCACAAACAATAAAGTTAAAATTTGCATTCCATTTTATAAAAAGGCTCTCATGCCATAAGATATTTCAATAATTGCACTCAGTAATAAATGAACTAGTTTGGTGAAAATAAATGTTAAGTGTCGAGAAAGAGCATACTGTAAAATGGGGTGAAGTGAGACACCTTTTTGCTTTAAACCGTTGTAACGTCTCACCTATCGCCTCAATTGGTTTGATGTTTGCACCAAATGCTAAATTATAGGAAATACGGCCATACTAGCGTGGATTTGAATTAATTTTTTGGGGACCAAAAACTAGGCGTGTTCGAGTCATACCTTTGTTTCGTGGGATAAAAGAGTACGCACAACTGAGTACGCAAAAAGTGCTTTACATATCAGCTAAAACGTCAAACAACGTAAATTTGCATATACCTATATTTTTATCTTGAAACGAACGCAAGGTTGCTTACGCTAAATGAGTTGTGCGTTGAGGTCCAGTCGATGAATTCAAGAATAAAAGCAGGATTATCAAATCAAATCAGGTTTCAGGATCAAGCAGAAACAGGAACACATTCTTTCTCTTTCACAGCTCAAACATAACAACGGTTTGGAAAATTGAACTGAATTTTAATAGAAGGAAAGTAGAGAATTGCAAATATAATATATTGTAAAGTGATATATAAAGCTACGTGAAATTGTCATAAACTGCGGCTTTTACCTTCACTTGCATTGTCATAGAATTTAGAAAGAAGTGGCGCTGGCTAGGGAGGTTCGGGACAAATATCAACGGTTGCAACCTCATAACTCATGGTCCATTTTTTACGCTTTTTTTATTTTGTTATGTGCTATTCATTGGAATATTCACTCCAACTCGCTATGAATTAAGACTCAATTTTGAACCATATTTCACAGTAAACTGGCATCCGTCCTCTCAAACACTTAACTAGACGGCCAGCAAAGGCCATAGTTCTTAGTTGATAGCGTGGCCATCGATGGTCAGTATGCGCCACTCCCACAGCACCTAATATGATGCGCCACTCACTCACCACAGCACCCAATATGACCATCCAGCGGACCAAGTGTGCCTCTAGTCTGACCTACGCTACTGATTAACCCTCGCCCTACGGGAGCTTTGTTCACCTTCCCCCTACGGGGTGAAGGTGTGATAGCTGGCAGGGGGGGGGGCTGACAGCCCCCCCCCCCCTGTTAACTTCCAAAACAAGCAACTTAGAGCAATGCAGTGAGTACTAGCATGTTGCCTGTCATGAGAGGAATCTAACAGTATGCGATTTTTGGGTTTCAGGTCAACGGATGACCTTCCAGGTCAAGTGAATGGCCTCGGATTTACCACGTCCAGAACAGCGATATTGCTCTTCAGAAAACCTCAAAATTAGAAATTGATAAATGTAAATAAAAAGGCATGTTCCTAGACCAGTTTTGGCTCAGAGATACAGAAAGGGTAATTATTTGTTCGTATCTTGTCAAAAAAAGTAAAAAGTTATTAAAAAAATGACGTCAGTAAAAAAATGACGTCAGCAGTTTCTTACACTTAGGGAGCCATCACTCAGTCAAAAATAAAGTTATTGCTTTGGAATTTGGTATGAGTATTGTTCATGCTCAGTTCTCTCACATATATTCCGGTTTTTCTAATATCTTTGAAAACTTTGATTTTGTGGGGATTTTCCCCAAAATATCAGGGTTTTTTTAATTTTAGGAGTAAAAAAAACAAAATGTTGAAAATCTGGGATAACTTTTTGAAAGAAAATACTATTTTGTATCTTTGGTGCATTGCGTTTGCAATTTGCTTCAAAACTCTATTTTCTACGATTTTTCAAATATTTCTATTTTTATAACCAATATGACGTCATCAAAACGTCATTATTTACCAAATTTCTCAACCAATTTCAAAGAAATTTTTACAGCCTACGTATAATTGCTGTAAACTCAGCTACCAAAGATTTGAGCAACATGCATCGCATGTGTAAAAAGTTATTCAAGAAAAACCTTAAGGTGGGGCCTGTCAGCGTAGGGCGAGGGTTAAAGTTAGTCATGTTCTGCAGCTCGTAAATATTTATCCGGCTGCTCCAGCCCTTTCAGCTCTGTTTTGACACCGACTCTACCCATGAATCTGAATAAGACCCTATCACTTGCCAACATACAAATATAATTCCAGGACATTGAGCCACCATCCCACATACCTCACCTACCCACCTGCCACCCAACTATGCACGAGATGCTTCTGGTCCACCGCCGCCTGACTCAGACTCGACGCTGCCACCGCCGCCCGGCGACGGCGGCGCGCTGCGTCGCACCGACGGGGAGGCCTTCCCGGCTGCGGCGGCGGCGAGGCAGCGTGGGGGCAGCGTGGGTCGGTGTCGCGGCAGCCGGCGTCCCTGTGCGAGCGGCTGGTCAGTGTGATCCCCGACTCGGTCAGCGATGGACGGCGTTCACATGCTGCTCGTGTGGACGCTGGTGTTGGTGTGCTGGTGCCCGCTGGAGTTACGCGGTACACCCCCGGACACCGGCGGCGGACCCTCGTCCGCCGCCGTCCGACGCCTGGCGCAGGTACGGACATACACACGCGCTAGCGAGCGAACACGTGCAAAGAGAGGTACATACAGGGTAGGCACTGGTAAAGAGGGAGAGGGAGATAGAGACAGGTATGAACATCTGCGCAGATGGGAACAGGAAATGTCAGTTGCTGCGTGCCAGCGGTGTCTTGTGTCTGCAGTGTCTTCATGCGCTAAGGAGCCATTCCTGATCCCTCAGATCTGCTTGAACTACGTTTGTGCTACACACACACACACACACACACACACACACACACACACACACACACACACACACACACACACACACACACACACACACACACACACACACACACACACACACACACACACACACAACACACACACACACACACACACACACACACACACACACACACACACACCACACACACACACACACACACACACACACACACACACACACACACACACACACACACACACACACACACACACACACACACACACACACACACACACACACACACACACACACACACACACACACACACACACACACACACACACACACACACACACACACACACACACACACACACACACACACACACACACACACACACACACACACACACACACACACACACACACACACACACACACACACACACACACACACACACACACACACACACACACACACACACACACACACACACACACACACACACACACACACACACACACACACACACACACACACACACACACACACACACACACACACACACACACACACACACACACACACACACACACACACACACACACACACACACACACACACACACACACACACACACACACACACACACACACACACACACACACACACACACACACACACACACACACACACACACACACACACACACACACACACACACACACACACACACACACACACACACACACACACACACACACACACACACACACACACACACACACACACACACACACACACACACACACACACACACACACACACACACACACACACACACACACACACACACACACACACACACACACACACACACACACACACACACACACACACACACACACACACACACACACACACACACACACACATACACACACACACACACACACACACACACAACACACACACACACACACACACACACACACACACACACACACACACACACACACACACACACACACACACACACACACACACACACACACACACACACACACACACACACACACACACACACACACACACACACACACACACACACACACACACACACACACACACACACACACACACACACCACACACACACACACACACACACACACACACACACACACACACACACACACACACACACACACACAATATACAGGTGCCTAGAAAAGGCAAAAATGCATTTAAAATAGAAATATAGTTAGGAGCCCGGTACAGCAAATACGCTTCTAAAAAATGGCATTCCGGTATTCATCCAATGCAAGATCCTAAGCTTCGGGCTTAGGCGACGGCATGGGCTCGGAAGTGCACATGATAAAAGAAGTCAGCGTCTGGAGACCGCTGTAGGAACTGGTTGCACAGTCGGGGCAGGCGGGCCACAAAACCGTTCTTGACCGTGTTCACCTTGCCGAAAGGTTCGGTGTGTCGCGAGCGACGGGCTGGTACGAGGAGAGGAAACAGCGAGACCAGATGTGGACTGTCGATTCGGTGGCGAAACAGGTTGCGCATGAACATAATGTCCGTCTGTATGAAGCGGGCTTTGATAGAGGTGTATTTAAAATGGTCCAGTAGAGAATGGTAGTCCAGGGGAGGGCATCGCTGGTGGGTGTTCGAGCCCAGCCAGATGAGAAATCGATGCTGAAGACGTTCAAAGCGTGCTAGGTGGGTGATTGCGGCACCACCCCAGATTACACTTGCGTAGTCGATAACGGACCTAACATGAGCGTTAAAAGCACATAGCACGGCCTGGTGGTCGAACGCTCTTTCAGGAGTCGACGGCATCCGCATATTGCGCATAAGTAGCCCGAGCATCCGGTTGGCTTTAGCGACTGTGGCGTCGACGTGTTGAGCAAAAGTCAGTTTTGCATCCAAGATGACCCCAAGGTGACGCATCTGAGTACAGCGTTCCAGCTGTTGGCCGTCGAGTGTGTAGTTTGACTGAACCGGAGATGTACGAAGAGTGAATGTGATGGTCTTGCATTTAGCTGGGTTGAGTTTCAGTTTCCAAGTTTTTGACCATATGCAGAGACGAGTTAGATCTGCCTGAAGGGCGTCTACATCGTTTTTATCATGAATCTGGTGGAAAATTTTGACGTCATCTGCATACACCAAACAGCCAGTTTTGATTTGGTCCTGAATGTCAGCAACGTAGCAGGCAAAAATAAGTGGGCCGAGAATGCTGCCTTCCGGGACACCGGATTTCACTGGAACCCATTCGGAGTGTTTCTCGTTGAGAACCACTCGTTGGGAGCGGCAGCTAAGATATGACTCAATCCAGCTATATGCATGACCCGTGATGTTGAAAGAGTGTCGAGCTTGAACAGTAAAAGTTTGTGATTGGCATTGGTGAAGGCGGATGAGTAGTCGGTATAGATAGCGTCAGTCTGTTGTCCTTTCAAGATTGAAGTCCAGCAATGGTCTAAGAAGCAGGCGAGGTTTGAGATGCAGGTGCTGTTGGGAAGGAAGCCGTGTTGCTGTGGACAGTGGCGCACGCAGGATTCCATTTCGAGGGGAGGGAGGTCAGAGCCCTAAAAGCGGGCCCCCTTGTGAGCGGGCCCCCATCTCGTTTTTGGAAAAATTCGCGGATTTCGGTCACTTGTTTTTGAGCGGGCCCCCTACAGCATGGGACCTGAGACATTATAATTTTCTTGTCAATGTCGTGTAAGGTGACTGCGTTTGCTACTGATGTGCGAATTTTAGGTGCGTGTGCTACTGATGTGCGGTACAACTGTCGGGAGTAAATTTGACGAAATGATGTAAATGACAACAACAAAAATTATATTTTACAGGTTAGGCAGGTTAGGCAGGTAAATGACAACAACACCAATTATATTTTACAGGTTAGGCAGATTAGGCAGTCCGATCCCCGGTAGTTATTTCATCATCATCATCGTTGGGGTTTTAGTGCGCCTCGACTACGTCATTCGCGCCCACCATCATGTTGCCACAAGTTGCCATACACCATTTCCTGAAGCAACAATGGAAAATGTAAAAAATACATCTCAATATCAAATACGCCCGTATCAAGAATTTTGACCGTTGGTAAAATCCCTCGGGGGGGGGGGGGCATTCTGCATCTGCATCTGACGACACATCCTGAGTTCTATTTTCTCATGGTGGTACACACCTCGTGATTGAAAATCATTGCATGGCAAAGGAATCGAAGTAAATTAAACCACCACCGGGGGTCCACTGTTGCTTGCCAATACGCTGCCCATATCTGAGTCGGAGTCGGCAAAACTTTACCGACTCCGACTCCAATTCCGACCGAACTCACCGATTCCGACCGACTTCGACTCCAACTCTGCAGCCCTGGTCACTTCTTCTTCAGACGTCAAATGCAGTGGTGTCGGAGGCGAATCAAAGGTGTGGGAGCATCTGATCAAATCTTAGTAGACAACAAACAAGCAAACAAAATATGATGATTTTTTGGAATGTATACATATTTGTGTAGGATTTTGCCCCCCTCCCCCCCCCCCCCCCAAATCCAGCTTTTGGTGCCTCTCTAAACCACCAATCAATGGTGGCATACATCGAAGACGATTGGTTTGTAATGATGATTGTGTAATGACGTCAATCCAACGTTAAATAACCCCTTAGTGATAACCCCTTATTTACGTCATATCAGTAGGCACTAGTGATGCAAATTTCAGGACCACGGAGCCGGCACCGGGCCGAAATTCAGGCCCGGCGGGCCTGAAACTGTGTCTGAACTCAGGCTTGCCGGTCTCATGCCGGGCTCAGCACAAGTTCGGGAGTTTAAATATTAGCCGTTTTCTCGAAGGATTTTGTGTTTGGGGCGTTTGGGGCGTTTGGGGCGATTGGGGCGATTTCGGCGATTGGTGTGCTTTGGGTAAATGGATCTATAACTCGTAAGAACACGGCTTTTCCCGGTGATTTTTCTAGATCAATCGCAACTTTATGAATTAATGCATTTTCCTGGAAATTCCATTTTAATGATAACACCATAGTTTACTTAAAATGAATAATTTCATCTTAAACTAGCTCTGGTGATGCTAGTTTAATAGTTTTTAGCTAGTTTTTTATGCTAGATGACTGTGGTGGTTTGGGGCGTTTGGTGAGACTCCATCTTGCTCGAATCCCGGATGTGTGGGGTTCGGGAAATGGTCATATTTTGCAACGACATGGTTTTCAGGAATAATAGTTTATTTCAATGAAAGCTAGATGAATTAGTCCATTCATATTTTCAGTCATATTCCTTTTTGATAGCAAGGATTAATGATAATTAGCGATTTCGTTTTGCTCATTTGTTGTAAGATGACGAGAATGCTGGCTCCGGCTCTGCGCTGGCTCCGCGCAGGCGCCGCCGCCCGGTAACCATGGCGACCACGTGACTCTGGCGCCAGCCGGTTTTTTTTTTTTGTTTTGTTTTACCCGGACCGGCCTATAGCCATATCCCGGGTTTGGGAAAGTACTTCTGGCAATTTGCCAGGCAAAGAGTTACGTTAGTCGGTTTATGGGAACCCGAGCAAAAAAGGGAATAGGGTAGCTATTTTACGTTAAGTGAATTCTTCACAGTAAATCTAAAGTCTATCTTACGTTAAGTATTTCGTTCAAAGTCAAAGTTAAAATAAAACACGAGACACATACATACACAATATATTTCATACACACACAGAACAGAATACTTGTACAGTGTCAGAGTTGATGGAGCCGTGGGGTGCCGTCATTGCAACAGCGGGAGACTGTTGCCAGTCTCCCTAGCTCCGGCGCCTCGGCGAGACCTGGTTGTGGGGTGTGTTTAGCTGGGCGAAAAGTCCTAAATAGTAAAAAACCCAGCGTCTAAGGCAAAGGGGAAAAACCTGCGCGGTGGGCCAAAAATGCGCAAGGCAAAAAACCCCTGTTATATTTGTTTAGCTAAACGTGTTTGGTAGAAATAATCTAAGAGGGGACCTATCAATACAAGATAACTATCACCTAACAGTGTAAAAAAGGTTTGACAGGGTGGATACTGCACCGCAGCGCAGTGGACACTGCACCGCAGCGCAGCAGCCACCGCACCGCGGCGCAGCATCGGCGAGTGATCTGGTTTGGCAGGGAATCGTGCCGCCGCCAACGCAAAATCGCACATCAGCCATCGGCGTCCCATCGCAGAAATCCCCCGCCAAATCAGCCACGCAACGAATTTCGCCGCGCGGCCGAGATCCAGCAGGGGGCCCCCGCAACAAGACACCGGCAGCCAACAAGCAACCCCACGTCGGCAGCAGCGTGATTTTAACATAATTTTACATGCTGCACCGCAGCGCAGCGGACACTGCACCGCAGCGCAACAGCCACCGCACCGCGGCGCAGCATCGGCGTGTGATCTGGTTTGGCAGGGAATCATGCCGCCGCCAACGCAAAATCGCACATCAGCCATCGGCGTCCCATCGCAGAAATCCCCCGCCAAATCAGCCACGTCACGAACAGCACCGGCCATTCGCCGCGCGGCCGAGATCCAGCAGGGGGCCCCCGCAACAAGACACCGGCAGCCAACCCGCAACTCCCGCGTCAGCAGTAACTTGATTTAACAGTTAGTCAGGAAGTTATTTCTGACTGGTTTGGCAGGGAATCATGCCGCCGCCAACGCAAAACCGCACATCAACCATCGGCGCCCCATCGCAGAAATCCCCCGCCAAATCAGCTACGCAACGAACAGCCAAGCCATAACCATTCGCCGCGCTACCAATCCAACAGGGGGCCCCCGCAACAAAACACCGGCAGCCAACACGCAACTTCCATGTCAGCTGCAGCACAATTTAACGGTTAGTCAGAAACAACTGAATGAAGTATTTGTTGGAGATTATTTATTATTTCTTGTTGAACCGTCTCAAATTGCGGCGGTAGCGGTTACTTTCAGAGGGGCTGGGGGGAGGGGCTACGAGGGAGCTGGGAAGGAGGGTGAGGGGAGGGGAGGGATGGCAGGGAGAGGGTGAGGGACTGACTGTCCTCAGAGAGAGGAGGAGGGTGGGAGTTTGGGAGTTGGCGGGTGACGGCTCTGATCATAGAGGCGTCAGAGTCCTCCGAGGACACAGAGGACTCGAGAGGGGACTCCGCCAGAGATTCGGCGGGGGTGGGAGTGGGTGCCGCTGGGGCACTGCCAGAGTCCAGAAGGGACTCGGCGATACTAGAGTCCAGAAGGGACAGGAGGGACTCGGTCTGCTCTGCCGTCGGTGGGGGTGGGCACTGCCGCCGCTGTGACGGGGCAGGCGGTGGCGCCGGTGAGGTGGACCCACTTGAGGTCCGACGGGGGGGCGCGGGTGGGGTTCGGTGGGATGGGGGCAGCGGGGGCCAGACGCTGGGGGCCAGCGCTGGGATGGGAGGTGGGGTGGGGGGTACCGCCTTGCGGGCCCGGGTCTGCTCGGCGGCTAGCGCTCGGGCAGGGCAGTCACGGGACCATGCGGGGTGGGCGGCCCCGCACGACACGCAGCGAGTGGCTGCGGTGTCGCCACCGACACATTGGGCTGTGTCGTGCGTCTCGGCGCACTTCCCGCAGATGGACTGGCGGGCGTGGCACTGACGCTGGTGGTGGCCAAACCGCCAGCAGGCTCTGCACTGCAGAGGCCCTTGGGTCCACTCCTTGACTGTGACTACTATGTAGCCACAGTAGATGCGTTCCGGGAGCTGTAAGCCCCGGAAACGCAGCCGGACCATGGGGTTGGGGCCTGGTCGCTTAGACCGCATCCGGACCACTTCTGTCACCCCCTGAGTCACTAGCTCCTGGAGGAGCACGGTCTCAGTCAGATTGCTGACTTCGGGGCACAGGATGAATCCCTGGCAGGAATTCATGTGGTCCGGGGCCGTCACCTCACAAGCCTTGTCCATGAAAGACGGGATGGCTAGGAGGGTGGCAGTCTGCTGGCCAGACAGGGTCTGAACCAGCAGACCGCCGGAACGGATGGGGCGCGCGCTGGCCACCTCTCCGCAGAGGGCGACCAGTTGGCGGCGCACCGCGAACGGGTTGGAGTACCTCATGGTAACTCCGTCCTTCCTCTGAATGAGGAGGAGAGCAGGCCCGTCGGGTGGCGAGGTGTTGGGGGGGAGCCAAGCACCGGGTCGGTCCAGGCGAGGCTCCCGAGGGGAGCCGGGGGGTCCAGGAGGACCGTCCGGGGGGGCAGACCCCTGAAGGGGGTCGGGTGGCTTCGGAAGGAAGCCGGGGGGTGGCCGCGCGCCGGGATGGGAGGGGAGAGACTCCTGAAGGAGGCCGGGCGGGGGGTCGCCATGAGGGGACGGAGGGGCGGGGAAGTTGCCATGAGGGGGCGGAGGGGCGGGGAGGTCGCCATGACCGGAGGAGGGAGGGGAAAGTTTAATTAATAACCTAAATTACGTTAACGTGGCACACACGGCAGAACGTGTTGCCAGCTGCAATTAATCTACAGAATGAAGCGGGTTCTCTACCTTGCAAATTGTGGAAATTACGTTACCTACTTAAAGATATATAAAGGCTACCTATCTAAGGGTCTAACGACCCTGCCACAAGCACGTGGACAGGGTCCCGCACCCGGAAGCGGTGGAGAGCTGGAGAAGGCTGGCTAGAAGGCGTCCGTAGGTCCGATGTCGATGAAAGGATGACGCCAGCCGGCCCATCCCCATGGCGACGAGCCAGCCGGTCGCCTGACGTCACGTTGCGCATGTGCAGAGCCGAGGTCTGCGCCCAGCCATGCCGTCCGTTCAATCTAGAGCAGCCATTTTTGAGTTTTCAGTACCAGTGGCTGCAGAAAGCCCGCATGCTTCATGGGTTTATAAGTGCTTTTCTGAGGTTCTTTCAGCTTTTTATGAGATTCATCAATTAATCAATTGATCAAATCAAGAACGTTTGGTGTGATTCGTTGCTTAAATAAATGAGTAAGGATTGTTCCGGTTTTCAGAAACCAACGAAGTTACCGCTCTAAATTGGACGATCTCAGCGGGACGGAGCGACGATGAATTAACCCGCGCGGCGCTGGGGTCTCCAGCCGAACGCGCGGCGCTGGGGGGGGGGGTAAATTTTACCCCCCCCCCCTCGTATCTTCCGAACCAATAACCACACCGAGACGCGCAATGCGGCGATCGCAAGGTCTCAACGAGAAGAATCGAATGCATACTCGAAATTCTTAAAATAAGGTCACATGTCAGGTCACGGTCAGGTAAAATGTCAAAATGTAAGTATTTGAGTTTTTGGGCTATACTTACCATCCAAAGCCTTATATTGCAACTATTATCTCACAAAGTGCTCCAGAATGTATAATGCATTTCCTGCATAAGTAAAAGTGAAATTGTAAGCAAAGGTCAAGGTCAAGGTCAGGTCACAAAAGATCACAGGTCTACGAAAGCCATGCGACACATGTTGTATGGGTTATTTTACACGTAGAGTTCGATAGAAGCAGCCATTGTCACAGCCTGACCCCATATAATGGCCCTCAGGTCAAGGTCAGGTCACAATAAGGACAAAATTTGAATTTTTGAAATATAAGTAACCATTGCATGTTTCTAGACTAGTTGTGTCTTAGAAATACTGTGGTGGCATTGATTTGTCTGTATCTGGTCAGTAAAAGCCAGAAAACGCAATAAAAAAAATGACGTCATGAGTTACTTATACTTAGAGAGCTATAAGTCAGTAAAAAAAAGAAGATATTGCTTTCAAATTTGGTTTGAGCATCGTTGATACTCCGTTCTCTAATATATCTTCCGGTTTTGTGAAAATCTTCAAAAAAGACTTTTGTGGAAATTCTTCCCCAAAAAATCTATTTTTTGCATTTTTGGGTCAAAAACACAAAATCTTGAAAATCCGAGATAGCCATTTTAAAGACAATGTTACTTACTTTCTTTTGACGTCTTTTATTTGCAATTGGCATCAAGACGCTATTTTCTACGATTTTTCAAACATTTAACATTTTTCACCAAAAATGACATGACATGACGTCACTAAAACGTCATTATCTGCCAAAAATTTCACGAATTAAAAAAAAAACGTCAGAAGACGTAGAATTGATGCACCATAAGCTACCGTAAATTTCACTTTGATATCTGTCATAGTTCTCAAGTTATTGAGAAAATCCGGGAGGGGGTAAAATTTACCCCCCCCCCCAGCGCCGCGCGGGTTAAGCCACCTATGCTTTTGACATTTGATTGCACTTGTCATCATAATATTATATTTCTTTGTCATTAATATCTTCAATTTTGCCCTAACTAAGTGTCAATTGCGTATTTTATGTAATCAAAGCTGATTATCTAGTATACTTGTTAGCCTCTTTTGGGGCGTTTTCGGTATATTTTGTAGAAGGAACTAACGCAATCCAAAATTGCCAGATTTGCTCAAGAATTTGAATATTCAAAGCAAACTAACGGGAAATATTGAATTGTAAGAGCATATACTTATACATTAATTCATAAAAGTGCGATTGATACCAAAAAATCACCGGGAAAAGCCGTGTTCTTACGAGCTATAGACCCATTTACCCCAAACGCCCCAATCGCCCGAAACGCAAAATCCTTCGTGAAAACGGCTATTGTGTAATGTATAATGAAGTCAAGACATGCAGATTGCTGGCTGCCGGGCCTGGCGGGTGCTGTCACATGTGGCCGGGCTTGATGCAGGTGCCAACTCATTTATGAGCGGTGGCGGTGGCAGTGCCGGCTCCTGTTTTTGTATATTTTTTTGCATCTCTAGTAGGCACTGAAACGCGCTTTAAGGGAATAGTTCACCTTTAACATGGGGTTTTGGACTGAGATAGCAGATTTGAAGAGCAGATCTAAAAATGGGTTGTGGTGAAAGAATGACCTCCCTACGCTAAGTAATTACGACACAGGAATAGTGGGCCCGGTTTCATGTCCGCTGTTCCGGGCCACGATCGGGACATGAACCCTAGCCGCCGGAGGCAGGTACACTCTCTGGCACGTAGTCTCTGATCACGACGCCTCGTTAATATCCGCTCAGCCGCCCGGGCGGCGCGGCGGCTCCTTGTCAGAGACTTGGCGTCAGGCGGAGCGGGGCTGAGCCAGAACGCCAGCTGCTATCGTACGATTTCTCGTGAAATAGAAAGAGAGACTTACTTCTTTCTCCACAAATATCCACCAGTTGTCCAAACCAAAGTCATATTCGTAGTTTTGAGCTCAAGATGCACCGTATGGTTGAATTTCAAGACAACTTTCAAAGTCACCTATTCCCTTTAAAATGAATACCAGCAGAGATTGATGAGACTTCTTGGCTATACGCAATACACAATACACATGCCACTGTCAATGGGCACAACAAACGTTGTTGATGCAATTAAGCAATAGGCATGATCAGTGGAAATACTTGCCAATTTACCAAACTGCTGGCGTAGTGTCCGACAGAGACCAATGTACTGGGAAACCACGCAAATTTACAGTTTTGCTAAGGCATTCGGACGGACGAGCAATCGGCCGGCTGTCTCATCTCACTGCCGGACGGGGGATCGTCAGTCGTCGCAGCGCGGTTTTCCCTGCCATGAGAGTAACACGAGGCCGACGCCCTCGCTAGTGAGCCTGGCGGAGCGTCGGCCCAGTACAGATGATGGCACCCTCTGTACCGTGCTATGTAAACATGGAGATAGGGTGGCGATCTCAATCCATCACGTGGACCGGACATTATACATTGCAGTGTTGAGTAAACACGGGCCAACCCGTACACCCGTGCTTGTCTGACTGCGACTGCCCAGTGTCAGCTCATACGTGTAAACATGTGGGCGTTGAAAGTGTGTGGGGGGGGGGTTGGTGTGGGGACCTGTCCCCCAGCTTTTCGGATTTTAACATTATGCCTGTGGGCGCTGCATAGAAAGAATCGACTTCAGAATGCCTATGTCCCCAGATCCCAATCTTCGGGAAGTGGTGGCCATAATATATATAATATATATAATACATATACTGAGCGGATATATATATATATATATATATATATATATATATATATATATATATATATATATATATATAGAGAGAGAGAGAGAGAGAGAGAGAGAGAGAGAGAGAGAGAGAGAGAGAGAGAGAGAGAGAGAGAGAGAGAGAGAGAGAGAGAGAGAGAGAGAGATATAGATATAGATATAGATATAGATATAGATATAGATATAGATATAGATATAGATATAGATATAGATGTAGATGTAGATGTAGATGTAGATGTAGATGTAGATGTAGATGTAGATGTAGATGTAGATGTCGATATAGATATAGATATAGATATAGATATAGATGTAGATGTAGATGTAGATGTAGATGTAGATGTAGATGTAGATGTAGATGTAGATGTAGATGTAGATGTAGATGTAGATGTAGATGTAGATATAGATATAGATATAGATATAGATATAGATATAGATGTAGATGTAGATGTAGATGTAGATGTAGATGTAGATGTAGATGTAGATGTAGATGTAGATGTAGATGTAGATGTAGATGTAGATATAGATGTAGATATAGATATAGATATAGATGTAGATGTAGATGTAGATGTAGATGTAGATGTAGATGTAGATGTAGATGTAGATGTAGATGTATAATAGATATAGATATAGATATAGATATAGATATAGCTATAGATATAGATATAGATGTAGATGTAGATGTATATGCAGATGAAGATGTAGATGTAGATGTAGATATAGATATAGATGTAGATGTAGATGTAGATGTAGATGTAGATGTAGATGAAGATGTAGATGTAGATGTAGATGTAGATGTAGATGTAGATATAGATATAGATGTAGATGTAGATGTAGATGTAGATATAGATGTATATGTATATGTAGATGTAGATGTAGATGTAGATGTAGATGTAGATGTAGATGTAGATGTAGATGTAGATGTAGATGTAGATGTAGATGAGGATATAGATATAGATATAGATATAGATATAGATATAGATATAGATATAGATATAGATATATATATATATATATATATATATATATATATATATATATATATATATATATATATATAGATATAGATATAGATATAGATATAGATATAGATATAGATATAGATATAGATATAGATATAGATATAGATATAGATATAGATATAGATATAGATATAGATATAGATATAGATATAGATATAGATATAGATATAGATATAGATATAGATAAGATATAGATATAGATATAGATATAGATATAGATATAGATATAGATATAGATATAGATATAGATATAGATATAGATATAGATATAGATATAGATAGATGTCGATGTCGATGTCGATGTCGATGTCGATGTCGATGTCGATGTCGATGTCGATGTCGATGTCGATGTCGATGTCGATGTCGATGTCGATGTCGATGTCGATGTCGATGTCGATGTCGATGTCGATGTCGATGTCGATATAGTCGATGTCGATGTCGATGTCGATATAGATATAGATATAGATATAGATATAGATATAGATATATATATATATATATATATATATATATATATATATATATATATATATATATATATATATATATATATATATATATATATATAAATATATATATATATATATATATATATATATATATATATATATATATATATATATATATATATATATATATCTGCATGAGTATTGCGACACCTCGCCACCCAATGCAGCATTTATCACGGATGTTTCGTTACACCTATACAGTATACACCCCATGCATCGGTGATCACGGGTGTTCCGGTACACCTCCCTGAGTGCTAAACAAAACACCTTCCAAGCAACGTATTTTAGGTCGTGTGGGCTTCATACGGTTTAGGGGTGTCGACACCTTCTGCGGGTGTTGACTTTTGTGAGTGTACAAAAATGGATCTGATATAACAAAAAAAAAACATTTTAGCCAAAAACAAATACCAAAGAAAAAACAAATTGAGTAAATTCAGTAACACGATTGATGCCCATGTTGCAGGATACGGCAATAGTGAAGAATGAGGCTATCAGCACCTCGCATTTTGTGTAATATAAGAAGACAGTGTGTGGTAGATTCACCATAAAAAAGGCCACACCTGTCGCCAACAGACTACTTCTTCCAGCATATAAACTTTAATCGCTGATATTGTTTCCATCCGCTAGATGATTTTTCATGAGAATGGTTAGTTGTGGTAACTTCGCTATTGTCGAAACTCTCCTGCAGCCTATTACTTAGTAGGAAGCACAAAAACCTGACCAAATCCTACAACTAAACCCCTTTGTTGAGGTATTTTTTGGGAGTAGGTAATCTTATGGACCTCAGAAGGGTTCCAGCTCCTACAAAATTGCGACAAATTCCAACAACTGATGGAGAACCACACGAGATCTCACGACAAAGTTTATTAGTTGATATGGTTTGCAAAAGGATGCCAAATTTCACTAATTGGAGTGACCCTCGATAATAAATATTGAATGCTAATAAGTAGACCTCGCGACAATGGCAACTAAACTAATCTGCACCACAGCGCATTTGTGCAATACGAACAATACATTTATCTTCAGATATGGCTGGCCAGCCTTCATGTTGATAAAGCAGGCAGACTTCATCGCCCATTCGAATCAGTCAGCTTGCACCTGCAACCCCAGACTGTGCCGCAATACCTTCTTGCGATGCGTAACATTATAAACAATGCAATCACCTGCTGATTTTTCCTGGCATCGTAGACTGGACCGTAACACATTATTGCAATGCAGAACAGACTACCCAGAATATTTAATACAATGTTAATTATAACATATTGCTCGAAACACAATGAAACTCTTCGGTGCATTTCCATCTTTAAAGTTTAATACAAACCATTTATTTAGTCCGTGGCTAGGCTACAAAGAACAAAAGAAACAAAAACCATGTAGAGAATACATGTTATAAAAGCATCCATACAGGGGTAAGCTCATCACCAGTTACGGTGAAGACCAGCAAACGTCATCACGATCTCTGTCTGCATGTTGCCCCAGCCTGATCTACACAGGTTCAGCGCACGCTGGCTCGGCCCTTCGTCTCATCTCGCCAGATTAACACTGATCTGTGTGCTGACTTACGGACTCGGTGCCAATCATGGCCGGAACGGGCAAAAATGGTTTGAGAAGAGCAATTTCCAGAACGTATCACACAATTGCAAAACTCCTTGGAGTTGTATTTCATATGCATTAAAAACTGGTTTTAAAAAAATCGGTGACAAAAGCTGCTTAGGTTTTCATTTTAAAAAAAATCAGGAAATGTGCAATTTTACAGCCGATTTCAGTCGGCCATGGGCCAATGCTCCTCCTGCAATCCGCCTGCGTGACTTCTACCTGATGATGCCTTCTTCCGTGTGATGCCTTCGGGCGCATGTCCCTGTCGCGGCTCAGGCTGGCCAGCCTTGACTTATCACCGTCTTCCGCCAGACATAAGTTTGCTAACTTACCACCTTGTGTGTGCCTGCTACCACCCGTAGGCGCTCGGTCTGCCGGAAGGGGTGCGGTTCAGACACCTGCATATGACGCCTCCCCCAGCCTTCATGCTGGATCTGTACAACAGCGTGACGGACGGCCGTGGCCGCTGGCGGGGCCCGACGCCCTATGACGCCAACGTAGTGCGCAGCTTCCAGGAGGCAGGTCAGTGGCTGTGGTACCGCTCCTTCCAGGAAGCAGGTCAGTGTCTGTGGTACCGCTCCTTCCAGGAGGCAGGTCAGTGTATGTTGTACCGCACCTTCCAGGAGGCAGGTCAGTGTCTGTGGTACCGCACCTTCCAGGAGGCAGGTCAGTGTCTGTGGTACCGTACCTTCCAGGAGGCAGGTCAGTGTCTGTGGTACCGCTCTTCCAGGAGGCAGGTCAGTGTCTGTGGTACCGCACCTTCCAGGAGGCAGGTCAGTGTCTGTGGTACCGCTCCTTCCAGGAGGCAGGTCAGTGTCTGTGGTACCGCTCCTTCTAGGAGGCAGGTCAGTGTATGTTGTACCGCACCTTCCAGGAGGCAGGTCAGTGTCTGTGGTACCGCACCTTCCAGGAGGCAGGTCAGTGTCTGTGGTACCGTACCTTCCAGGAGGCAGGTCAGTGTCTGTGGTACCGCTCTTCCAGGAGGCAGGTCAGTGTCTGTGGTACCGCACCTTCCAGGAGGCAGGCCAGTGTATGTTGTACCGCACCTTCCAGGAGGCAGGTCAGTGTCTGTGGTACCGCACCTTCCAGGAGGCAGGTCAGTGTCTGTGGTACCGTACCTTCCAGGAGGCAGGTCAGTGTCTGTGGTACCGCTCTTCCAGGAGGCAGGTCAGTGTCTGTGGTACCGCACCTTCCAGGAGGCAGGTCAGTGTCTGTGGTACCGCTCCTTCCAGGAGGCAGGTCAGTGTCTGTGGTACCGCTCCTTCTAGGAGGCAGGTCAGTGTCTGTGGTACCGCTCCTTCTAGGAGGCAGGTCAGTGTCTGTTGTACCGCACACATGGGCGTAGGAACGTTTTGAAAAGTGGGCAGCAGCAACCTCACCGGATAACCCCCCCCCCCCCCCCCCCTCTAACTCGAATAACTAAAAGGGCTAGAAAGACGCGGAAAAGGCGTTGGAAAACTCTTGATAAAGATATTCGAAGTTAATTCGGGCATTATTTGGCTCAGGTCAATATTGAAGTCACCAGAGGTCATCAAAAGTCAAATTGTCCAATGCAGGACTGTGCGCTAGAAAACCCTAAATATCCTGGGAACTATAAAAGCTAGGAACAAACGGAAAAAAACAACGAAAGCTCATGAAAAACGCAATCGGACTTGTTGTCATACAATTTTATATCAGGTTAACAGTTTAGGCTCCACTCCAGAGGTCACTAAATGTCACGATGACATTTTTGTTTTCTCAAAAAGTTTGTCATGAGCAACTTTGTATTAGTTGACCATGTAGCAGTAATTGTAATACCATCGTGTTTTTCTCTTCAAGGCGCTTCGAAACATATTAATGGTGACCTGGATAGGTCAACTTCAACATTTGACCTAATGTCAAGGTCATTTGGTGACCCAGGTAGGTCATGTTGCATATGGGGGTGATGCGACTCGACGAGACAAACACAGCACCAGGGTGTCATTCGCACGGATCTATCTTTATTATATCAAGAGTTATTGGCAAACAGTGCTGGTGACCTGAGATGACCTTAGCTGCCCTTGCAGAGATCACTGAGCAACAACTGCACATGGGTCATCCAGAATAAGCTAAAATAACATGATTCTGAAATAATTGGCCTGATAAAAGCATATTCTCTGAATAGGAAGCATTTGAATATTTTCCAATTTACTTATAATGGGAAGGTCACGGAATTGACCTGACCGTAGATCACCAATACACAAATTTGAGAAAACGAACTGTAGGTACTTATGATCCTATGCAATCCTGCAAGTTTCGAATTTATCAGGCAAACACTGTGACTTTGGCACGACCACAAACATTTTTGGAGTTAAAGTCACTTGACGTTAGCTGTTGACCGGACCTGAGATGACCCGAGGTAAACAATTTCACACCATGTGGGTAATTGATGACCAAGCAGCTGTGCCAAATTTATTTGCCATTTCGCCATTTTCCCGCTATTCATGAAAAACCGGAGGGGGGGGGGGCGGAAATCAATCCCCCGACAGTGCGCATGTTAAGTCAATATCGGTGACATAAGCGTGCCACTCCTCAGTCGATTTGTCGCGCACTCACAAAAATCAACACCTGCGCAGGGTGTCAACACCTCTAGCCCGTGTGATGCCCACACAACCTAAAATACGTCGCCTGGAAGGTGTTTTGTTTAGCACTCAGGGAGGTGTACCGGAACAACCGTGATCGCCGCTGCATGGGGTGTATAGGTTTAACGGAACACCCTTGATAACCGCTGCATGGGGTGTCGAGGTGTCGCAATGGTCATGCGTGGGGTGTCGATTGACGCCTCAGCCGGGCGTATTGCGGGGGTTCGTTTACCATTGGGAAAGGCGTAACGTCACCGCTGCATGGGGTGTCGAGGTGTCGCAATACTCATGCGGGGGTGTCGATTGACGCCTCAGCCGGGCGTATTGCAGGAGTTCGTTCACCACTGGGAGAGGTGTAACGGTCGCCGCTGCTTGGGGTGTCGTGACGTAGACGCATGGCGGGCGGCGGGCGCCGCCGGGCGCCGGCTCAGAGACGTGTCGCAACTCGCAAGACTCATGCCAATCTGAACACTCTGACTTGACTGACCACTCGCGCCATTCTTCCCAATCTGAGCAACTACAAATTAGTACATTTCCGTGCAAAACCATTGTATTAACAAAACCGTTAATTATTGTAAACAGATCCATGTATCAACATCAGCATCACAAATCAGCATCATTAAGCATACTCATAAATCATCATAGTTATGGATCAACAGTCAGCTACGTATATTCATATGTTTATAGAAGCTTGGTCGGTGCAGCTCCGACCGGATAAGCAAAACAATTGGTTGTGACGGGAGGGCACGAAACATATAGACGCTATCATACCTACCTATATGTGTATCGATCACAAATTCACAACTAACTACATTTCTAAGATCAAAAGAATACAAGAAAGAACGCACTCACAATTAGGTACTTATAACTCCGATCACGACAGCACGATTGACAGCCTTTCGCAACTCAACGGCAACTTGAACACTGACAACGGTTGACGCACGCACAATGCACAACCCGGCGCGGCCAAGGTCACGACCCAACTGGCCCGGCGCGGCGGCGCAGGCCGGCCGGCGGTGATGTGCGCGCGCAGCAACGCCGCGCCGCCGTCTGCGTGCGTCTACGTCACGACACCCCAAGCAGCGGCGACCGTCACACCTCTCCCAGTGGTGAACGAACTCCTGCAATACGCCCGGCTGAGGCGTCAATCGGCACCCCCCGCATGAGTATTGCGACACCTGGACACCCCATGCAGCGGTGACGTTACGCTTCTCCCAGTGGTGAACGAACTCCCGCAATACGCCCGGCTGAGGCGTCAATCGACATCCCCCGCATGAGTATTGCGTCACCTCGACATCCCATGCAGCGGTGACGAACACACAATGCGATGGTGGTCGGCACTGACACACCACGCAGGTGGCTGACATGGGTGTAGGTAGCGAAGCATCAACAATGACACCCCATACATGAGTAAATTTCCAAATTAACCCCTGTGGCAGGAGTTGACACCCGGGTCGTGTGTATCGATTTTGTGAGTGCGGAATGCTCCGTATGAGAAATAACACAGAACAAATCTTATTTTTCATTGATATTTAATCCTCTCTGAAAACTAGGAGGGAATACGAACTAACCGTGAACTACTTTCAAACCACTTATATGTTTTGCAACAGACGTGAAACAGATATTGACACAAATATGGATGCGGGTTCCCGCGGTCTGTTTATGCTGTATATACTCGGCGCAGACGCCGCTCACGTCAGCCGCGCGTGCCGTAACATACGTCTCACGCGAGGAAAGGATTTAGAAGGATTTAGGGAAAGGGTCAGTGATTTCTCACGACACGCTCTGCATAGGAGGCGAGCCACGCACCGCAACTCGGAGGGGTCACAGACGATCACATTTAAAGGGCATGGTAATTGAAAGGTTATTGAAGTTTACGAGTTATGTAAATATAAAGGTTAAGTTCTGCTGGTTGTCAACAATTATGTGTTGCTGGTGTAAATATGCCCAGTTTGCGTCAGCAGTCTTCATGTTCAATGGCTGGTTTTCCAGCGGGTAAACATGGTACTCTTCAGTCAGTTTTGGACGGTGGTAGTAGCGTAGCAAAGGTCAAAAGTCCCGTCGCTCAAACATTCACGATTCATGTCCGTGACCTTTTGTAGGCCATCAAATGCCTACGAAATATTCGTCCCACAAACCTTACTGTTATCACTTTCGTCGGGAAATGTACGATGTTGGATGATAATGAAGTTAATCATCCAACATCCAACATCAACATTCAACATTTTACTGTGACTTTCCGAGACGCTGCCCTTGAACCATGTAACGAGGTGAAAAACCTCGGACTCACTTTTGACAGAACCTTGTCCTGGGATGATCACGCGACTTCCATCAGTCGCCGCTGTATGGGCATGTTAGCCGGTCTCTCGCATGTGCGTCACCACTTGCCTGACGGTGTCATCACGACACTGGTATCAGCTCTCGTTCTCTCGCAGGTCCGCTACTGTCTCTCGGTGTACGGTAACGGTTCACAGAAAAACTTCGACAAAATCCAGAAGATCATCAATTTTGGCGCTCGTGTGATCTTCGGGAAGCGCAAATTTGTCCACGTATCCGACCTGCGGGAGAGGCTGGGCTGGCTCCAGGCGCGCCAACTGGCTGACTTATGTACAATGTGCCTCACCCACAAGGTACTGGAGTCCGGGGAACCTGAGGCGCTGGCGTCTGTCCTCCAAGTGAACGGTGCCTTGCGACAGCGACGCACCAGGCAGGACAGTGTGCTTTATGTCCCCCGTTCTAGAACTGAGACCGGAAAAAGACGATTTTGTAGTCGTGCTCCCAGCCTATTCCTGATGGACTCGCGGAGCTGTGACCGCGGAGCTTCTGCCGCGCACTGAAACGTCAACTTTTAGTCGCTGCGGCTGAGTGAGCCGCTGCCACGTGACTGCACTGGGCATGTCGATGTACCGAGTGCATGGCTTTCTGTGATGTGTTTTAGAGCGATCGTGTGTGTGTATCCAACCCCATGTGTTTCCTATGTTTGACTCGGGGCGTAATAGCCACTATGTCACTGGATAACCCTACGACTGTGAACACAGAATACAGAATAAAGAATAATGCTGTTGAAGCCGTACTTGGTCATAATGATGATGTGGGATGTGCAGAGCAGGGGCGGCGGATTGGGGGTGGCGGAGTATCCAAAAGCTCCCAATCGAAAAGCTTGGGGGACAAAAGGGTCATTTCTCCCCCCAGATTTTAGCCGGCTCATTGTCTCACGTTTTCAGCTGTGTGACGTATTTTCCTCCCGATTTCGTCTTAACCAATCATAGACCTTATGCAATGATTTTCACGTTTGCTCTGGCGAGGAATAAACATCCATTTCTAATGATCAGTGAATCACTGTCCAGATCTGTGTCATTAATTTGTATAACTAGAGGCGATTATTGCTTGCTTTGCTTAGCAAAAATCGACATTGACCAGCAGCAGGGTCTGCACTATTCAATGTCTGTCGCAAACAAAGCTGGCATTTTTGTCATCTACATGTCATACACAGGTGTGACAGATTCAGGGGTGGGGGCGCAGTTAATCCCTGGCAAAAATAAGAGGGTAAAACCATATTTTTGCCCCTCGATCTGGCGGGCATTAGAATGGTAAAAGTAATGGCCGAATGTGTCGATGTAAAAGGAAGTATTCGGCCAGCTTTGGGTAGTAGGTATCTATAAAATTACAGCGCAAAAAAAAAATAGCGCCTGCGGTGCAAAATAAATAAGTGGGCACAATACTGAACACCCATATTGCAATATTTGTATAGCAAATAGTACAATGTACACACCTTCCCTGTCTTTCATCACGACCTTGTATGTCAGCACAATTCTCTGCTCTACAGCACATTTGTTTAAAATGAACCGGCAAATTTTCCCACAGCCCCCTGGCGTTCCACCCTAATCCCACGGACCGCCGCAAGCGGGGCAGGGAGGGCAACTGACCCCCCAATCTAGAGTGTTTTATAAATGTAATCCGAATGTTTTAATGAGATGGATTTCCGAGATCAGGACCCACAGGACCAACGCTAAGCTAAGCTTGTTGCGCGGGCCCTCGCCCTGACCCCACCATCCGATAGCGCAACTCCAATCATTGGCAGAATTTAGTGGCGAAGTTTATCGTCCCCAAAGACTGAGGACGGTTCCCCGGCTCGCTGGCTTGTGGACAAACAAATAATGTTGGTCTCTATGAAATCATAAGAGGAAGCCCTTCCGAAGAAGAAGAAAAAAAAAAATATAAAAAACAGCGAGACAATAGGCAAGGGCCCTATCAGGGATAGGAAAGGCCCCCAAGACCGACATATGCCACTAAGGCCTAGGAAGGGCCTGAAAGAAAACCAGCCACTTTCATATTTATTTGTATTTGTTATTGATTTTTAACTGAGATAGCAGAACTGTTATCCAAATTTCTGTAAGACCATGTCGATGAATCACTTACACCATACCATAAGCGTAGGAACAGAGGGAGAACAGGGCATGCCCCCCCCCCTATTTTTTTGCCATTTTGTATTATAAAATATTTGATTTTGCTTGTTGAGAGAAGAATAAAAATCTTGCAAAAGAGCCCCGACGAGAAGAGCCCAAATCTGCAAAGAAATATTCCATAGGGGGTTGGGTTTCTCTCAACGAGATCAAAGTTGCACTGCCCCCCCCCCCCCCCCCCCCCCACACACACACACAAACACACACACCTTTCGTGGCGTTCCTACATCCCTGCAGCATACTCTGTTTGGTTGTAAAGGTTCTCCTGCCGAATATAATTTATGTTTTGTCCTGTCATTCAGGGCTGTGTCGAAAAATTCAGCGCTATGTCAAATAGCTCCATAAGGAAGCATGTGTTAAAAGCAGCGTTACTGGACCAGCGAACAAACACTTCCCCCACGGACAATATTATGCTAGTTGTGTAAGCAACGATGAGAAAATCATTGCATTTGTACTTATTCATTTTATAAATAATTATTGGACTATAAGTTCCGAACTTTTACAGTTAAATTCTTTGCTTCTTTCGAAGCACTTCTTTTGTCTTCTTTTGTCATAACAATATGCGCCACTTTCGAAATTTGCGCCATTTCTCGCAATCTATACTAAATGTGCGAGTCTGTGTTTATGAAATGTAATTATGTAATTGTAAATAGTATGTGTAATTGATGCCCAAGCATCTGTGCCAAATTTGGCGGCGCTGTGCGCCGCCGTTTTCCCGCTATTCTCGAAACACCTCAGGGGGGGAACAAAATGACCCCCTCCACACCAGGGCGAGGGATAAGGCACCTATACCGAACCAACATCAGCGATCGAAGAGGGAGAAATCGCTCAAAAGTGGGGGTGCAGTTAACATTGTTGGCTCCCTCGACCTAAAACGTGGGGCCCTGACCTCCTCCCCCCCCCCCCCCGGTTCTTACGTATGCTTATGGGAATTATGGCATTGCGGGGTTATGAAGCCATCGTTATTCCCCCAGCTTTAAGGCATTCATCTCGAACCATATCAGCGATCGAAGAAGGTGAAATCGCTGAAATGTGAGGGCCAGTTATCATTGCCCCCCCCCCCCCCCCAGGCTAAAAAGTGGGCATGTGGCCCCCGCCCCCTTCCCTACGCGAGGTCGTGAAATAGTTATTGTCCCAACTTCAAGGCATTCATCTCAAACCAATAGCAGTGATCGATGAAGGATAAATCGCTTAAAAGTGTGCGTGTGTGGGGGGGGGGGGCAATTAGTTATTGCCCCCCCCCCCCCCCAGCCTCAAAGTGGGACCCATATGGCCCCCAGCCCCTATTACTACGCCTATGATTGTGAAGTTGTGAATTAATCATTATTCTGCCAACTGTATGGCATTCATATCGAACCAATATCAGTGATTGAAGAATTAGAAATCGCTCAAAAGTGTGAGTAGAATATTGTTTGATCCCAGCCTAAAAAGTGGGGCCTTGGCTCCACCGGCCCCCTGGTTCTTACGCTTATGAGTTTAGGGTTATGACTTATTGGTATTGCGGGGTTGTAAATTCATCATTATTTTCGCAACTTTAAAGCATTCATATCGAACCAATATCAGTGATTGAAGGAGGATAAATGTTCAGAAGTGTGTGTGTGTGGGGGGGGGGGAATTAACATTCTGCCCCCCCCCCCCCCACACCCCCAGCAGGAAAAGTGGGGGCATGCCCACCCCCGTTCTCACGCCTATGAGTCCGCACCTTCCAGGAGGCAGGTCAGTGTCTGTTGCAGAATAAGAGCTTTGGCTTGTTGAAATATACTTCCTTATTTATAATACTAAAATACTCAAATATGTTTGAAAATATTGTTGTATTCGTCTAGAATAATTCGCAGTGTTTGAATGACACATGCCACCAGGACCACACTGTCCGTTTCATACCTCTGTATCTCCATTCCAGAGCCCATATCCGACTCCTCGCTGCTGTTCGACGTGGACCCATCTGCATCTAACGAGGAGCTACTGGAAGCCGAGCTGCACGTGTACGTGCCGCACGTGTCGCACGTGTCGCCGGTGCGGCGTGTGTGGGTGTGGCAGGTGCCCGAGGCCGGGCCGGGCCGGCCGCTGGACAGCAGCCTGCTCTCGGCCGCCGGAGGCTGGGTAGTGTTCCACGTGCGGACGGCGGCCGCCGCCGTGCAGGCTTCTCTGACCCTACGGCTGACCGAGGAGACCTCTGGCGGCCAGTGGCGACAGCTGAATGTGACCCGACGGGGTCACCATCACCACCACAGACAGCCGATGCTGGTGCTCTACGGTCGGGACAACCAGACCGATCATCACCATGTCATCAACGGTAAGGCATGATGACCAGCCCGGCATTTACAGCATAACAGAGTTGATGGAATGTGCACCTAGCAAATTACCGGTAAGCAGCAAAGAACCGAAATTAAACATGCATTGAAAGGAATACTTAACATTAAATGTCCATGCTTATTTGTCAGAATTACATGTGTATCTCGTGTAAACTGTAAAATAACTTGTGCACTATTACAAAAGTGTTGCTGCACCTGACCTCCGCTCTTTACCGACCCCAGAAGAGCTGGTTCGGCACGCACGCTCCGTCTCGTCCAGTCGCTCACGTCGCTCCGTGCAGCCTAAAATCCCGTCGGGCTGCGAGCGCCGCAAGCTCTACATCGACTTCAAAGATATTGGCTGGTCTAAGTTCATTATAGCGCCTCGCGGCTACGACGCATACCACTGCCTGGGTCGGTGTGAGGATCCGTTGAAGTGGGGGCAGCGGACCACGGACCACGCCACGATGCAGAACCTGGTGCGCCAGCTGGAGCTGAGCAGCCCCGGTGATCAGGTGCAGCGGCCCTCCTGCGTGCCAAGCGCCCTCAGCAGCGTGATTGTGCTCTTTACACCGGACGAGAAGCAGGTTGTGCTGAGGCTGTACAAGGATATGGTGGCTGAGGAATGCAGGTGTCAGTGAGAGCTGGGCGATCGCGCCAGGTGGCGCCCTTGGCGGTGATAGGTGGCGCCTCCAGTGGCGAGTTATATGTCAGTGACAGGTAAGAGCTCTGTGGTGATGACAGGTGGCGCCCTTGGCGGGAACTCTGCTTTAGTGACAGGTGGCGCCCCTGAGGCGAGCTCTGTGTCAGTGACAGATGGCGCCCCTCAGGCGAGCTCTGTGTCAGTGACGGGTGACGCCCCTGGCTGGAGCTCTGTGTCAGTGACAGGTGGCGCCCCTGAGGCGAGCTCTGTGGCAGTGACAGATGGCACCCCTGGCTGGAGCTCTGTGGCAGTGACAGGTGGCGCCCCTGAGGCGAGCTCTGTGGCAGTGACGGGTGACGCTCCTGAGGCGAGCTCTGTGTCAGTGACAGGTGGCGCCCTTGAGGCGAGCTCTGTGTCAGTGACAGGTGGCGCCCCTGGCTGGAGCTCTGCGTCAGTGACGGGTGACTCCCCTGGCTGGAGCTCTGTGTCAGTGACAGGTGACGCCCCTGGCTGGAGCTCTGTGTCGGTGACGGGTGACTCCCTTGGCTGGAGCTCTGTGTCGGTGACAGGTGGCGCCCCTGGCTGGAGCTCTGTGGCAGTGACGGGTGATGCCCCTGGCTGGACCTCTATGTTAGTGACAGGTGGCGCCCCTGAGGCGAGCTCTGTGGTAGTGACGGGTGGCGACCCCAGCGGCGAGCTCTGTGTCGGTGACAGGTGACACTCCTGGCTGGAGCTCTGTGTCAGTGACGGGTGACGCCCCTGGCTGGAGCTCTGAGGCAGTGACAGGTGGCGCCCCTGAGGCGAGCTCTGTGGCAGTGACAGGTGGCGCCCCTGGCTGGAACTCTGTGTCAGTGACAGGTGACGCCCCTGGCTGGAGCTCTGTGTCAGTGACAGATGGCACCCCTGGCTGGAGCCCTGTGTCAGTGCCGGGTGGCGCCTCTGAGGCGAGCTCTGTGTCAGTGACGGGTGACGCCCCTGGCTGGAGCTCTGTGTCAGTGACAGGTGGCGCCTCTGGCTGGAGCTCTGTGTCAGTGACAGGTGGCGCCCCTGGCTGGATCTCTGTGTCAGTGACAGGTGACGCCACTGAGGCGAGCTCTGTGTCAGTGACAGGTGACGCCCCTGGCTGGATCTCTGTGTCAGTGACAGATGGCGCCCCTGGCTGGAGCTCTGTGTCAGTGACGGGTGACGCCCCTGGCTGGAGCTCTGTGTCAGTGACAGGTGGCGCCTCTGGCTGGAGCTCTGTGTCAGTGACAGGTGGCGCCCCTGGCTGGAGCTCTGTGTCAGTGACAGATGGCGCCCCTGGCTGGAGCCCTGTGTCAGTGCCGGGTGGCGCCTCTGAGGCGAGCTCTGTGTCAGTGACGGGTGACGCCCCTGGCTGGAGCTCTGTGTCAGTGACAGGTGGCGCCCCTGGCTGGAGCTCTGTGTCAGTGACGGATGACGCCCCTGGCTGGAGCTCTGTGTCAGTGACAGATGGCGCCCCTGAGGCGAGCTCTGTGTCAGTGACGGGTAGCGCCCCTGGCTGGAGCTCTGTATCAGTGACAGGTGGCGCCCCTGGCTTGAGCTCTGTGTCAGTGCCGGGTGGCGCCCCTGAGGTGAGCTCTGTGGCAGTGACAGGTGGCGCCCCTGACTGGAGCTCTGTGTCAGTGACGGGTGACGCCCCTGAGGCAAGCTCTGTGTCAGTGACAGGTGACGCCCCTGGCTGGAGCTCTGTGTCAGTGACGGGTGACGCCCCTGAGGCGAGCTCTGTGGCAGTGACAGGTGGCGCCCCTGGCTGGAGCTCTGTGTCAGTGACAGGTGGCGCCCCTGGCTGTACCTCTGTGGCAGTGACAGGTGATGCCCCTGGCTGGAGCTCTGTGTCAGTGACAGGTGGTGCCCCTGGCTGAACCTCTGTGGCAGTGACAGGTGATGCCCCTGGCTGGAGCCCTGTGTCGCCCCTGGCTGGAGCTCTGTGTCAGTGACGGATGACGCCCCGGGCTGGACCTCTGTGGCAGTGACAGGTGGCGTCCCTGAGGCGAGCTCTGTGTCAGTGCCGTGTGACGCCCCTGGCTGGAGCTCTGTGGCAGTGACAGGTGGCGCCCCTGAGACGAGCTCTGTGTCCGTGACAGGTGACGCCCCTGGCTGGAGCTCTGTGTCAGTGACAGATGACGCCCCTGGCTGGAGCTCTGTGTCAGTGACGGGTGACGCCCCTGGCTGGAGCTCTGTGGCAGTGCCAGATGGCGCCCCTAGCTGGAGCTCTGTGGCAGTGACAGGTGGCGCCCCTAGCTGGAGGTCTGTGTCAGTGACAGGTGGCGCCCCTGAGGCGAGCTCTGTGTCAGTGACAGGTGACGCCCCTGGCTGGAGCTCTGTGTCAGTGACAGGTGGCGCCCTTGGCTGGAGCTCTATGTCAGTGATGGGTGGCGTCCCTGAAGCGAGCTCTGTGTCAGTGATAGGTGACGCCCCTGGCTGGAGCTCTGTGTCAGTGACGGATTACGCCCCTGGCTGGAGCTCTGTGGCAGTGACAGGTGGCGCCCCTGAGGCGAGCTCTGTGTCAGTGACGGGTGACGCCCCTGAGGCGAGCTCTGTGTCAGTGACAGGTGGCGCCCCTGGCTAAAGCTCTGTGTCAGTGACAGATGGCGCCCCTGGCTGGAGCCCTGTGTCAGTGCCGGGTGGCGCCTCTGAGGCGAGCTCTGTGTCAGTGCCGGGTGACGCCCCTGGCTGGAGCTCTGTGTCAGTAACAGGTGGCGCCCCTGGCTGGAGCTCTGTGTCAGTGACAGATGACGCCCCTGGCTGGAGCTCTGTGTCAGTGAAAGATGGCGCCCCTGAGGCGAGCTCTGTGTCAGTTACGGGTAGCGCCCCTGGCTGGAGCTCTGTATCAGTGACAGGTGGCGCCCCTGGCTGGAGCTCTGTGTCAGTGACAGATGGCGCCCCTGAGGCGAGCTCTGTGTCAGTTACGGGTAGCGCCCCTGGCTGGAGCTCTGTATCAGTGACAGGTGGCGCCCCTGGCTGGAGCTCTGTGTCAGTGCCGGGTGGCGCCCCTGAGGCGAGCTCTGTGGCAGTGACAGGTGGCGCCCCTGGCTGGAGCTCTGTGTCAGTGACGGGTGACGCCCCTGAGGCGAGCTCTGCGGCGGTGACGGGTGACGCCCCTGGCTGGAACTTTGTGTCAGTGACAGGTGGCGCCCCTGGCTGTACCTCTGTGGCAGTGACAGGTGACGCCCCTGGTTGGAGCTCTGTGTCAGTGACAGGTGGCGCCCCTGGCTGAACCTCTGTGGCAGTGACAGGTGACGCCCCTGGCTGGAGCCCTGTGTCAGTGCCGGGTGGCGCCCCTGGCTGGAGCTTTGTGGCGGTGACAGATGGCGCCCCTGAGGCGACCTATGTGTCAGTGACGGGTGACGCCCCTGGCTGAACCTCTGTGGCAGTGACAGGTGGCGCCCCTGGCTGGAGCTCTGTGTCAGTGACGGGTGACGCCCCTGGCTGGACCTCTGTGGCAGTGACAGGTGACGCCCCTGGCTGGAGCTCTGTGTTAGTGACAGGTGGCGCCCCTGAGGCAAGCTCTGTGTCAGTGACAGGTGGCGCCCCTGGCTGGAGCTCTGTGTCAGTGACGGGTGACGCCCCTGGCTGGAGCTCTGTGGCAGTGCCAGATGGCGCCCCTGAGGCGAGCTCTGTGTCAGTAGCAGGTGGCGCCCCTGGCTGGAGCTCTGTGTCAGTGACAGATGGCGCCCCTGGCTGGAGCTCGGTGTCAGTGACGGGTGGCGACCCCAGCGGCGAGCTCTGTGTCAGTGACAGGTGGCGCCCCTGGCTGGAGCTCTGTGTCAGTGACGGGTGACGCCTCTGGCTGGACCTCTGTGGCAGTGACAGGTGGCGCCCCTGGCTGGAGCTCTGTGGCAGTGACAGGTGGCGCCCCTGAGGCGAGCTCTGTGTCAGTGCCGTGTGACGCCCCTGGCTGGAGCTCTGTGTCAGTGACAGGTGGCGCCCCTGAGGCGAGCTCTGTGTCAGTGACAGGTGACGCCCCTGGCTGGAGCTCTGTGTCAGTGACAGGTGGCGCCCTTGGCTGGAGCTCTGTGTCAGTGACGGGTGGCGTCCCTGAGGCGAGCTCTGTGTCAGTGACAGGTGACGCCCCTCGCTGGAGCTCTGTGTCAGTGACGGGTGACGCCCCTGGCTGGAGCTCTGTGTCAGTGACAGGTGGCGCCCCTGGCTGGAGCTCTGTGGCAGTGACAGGTGGCGCCCCTGGCTGGAGCTCTGTGGCAGTGACGGGTGACGCCCCTGGCTGGAGCTCTGTTTCGGTGACGGGTGACGCCCCTGAGGCGAGTTCTGTGTTTGGGTTTGGGTTATACATATCGCCTTGGGTTTGGGGATATATCACCTTGGGTTCGGGTCGGTGCTGGTGGTTGCAGTTTATCTTGGATCGTATAGCTCCTGTTGTATCCAAAAGTAATGATTTGGTAAATACTAAAGTGAGACATTGACCTCTTTGACTACAGCAAGCTGTGTAAGTTTATTGAAAACTGTAAAAATGCCGATTAGATACATTTAATTCAGTGTCCCTAGCATTAGGAAATTTTGGTGGAAAATGACACCCTATGGACACTATTTTTTCCACTCTTTTTCCTGAGTTTTACTGTGAATTTCCCACTCCTTATTTTAAAAATGTATTGGATAATTGGAAACCTGATACTGATTTATGGATGTAATGATAGGGACAGCCTGTGGACGAAAAGGACAGGTAAAAATTGGCATAGGTAATAACTAATTTTGGTGAGCAGGTAATTGGGTGATAAGGCCTGGTACATATGCTTTTTGGTTTAATTTCCCACCCTTATACTTATTTTAGTCAGAGTTTTCCACTCCGCACACCAGCTCCAAAGCAATTCTAGGAGCCTGTAATTCAATTTAATTCCATGTTTCTTATTGTTGTGGTAGGTACTAGGTAGGTACCTACCACCTATGCACAGTTAATACTTATTTCAATTTAGAATAAGTAAGACATCAATACATGCTACACCTACCTTTATGTTAAAAATATCAATTGTGTGAACACAATTTAATTATACCTTTATGAGGATGGAATTAGCTACCAGATATTTACTGCAAGTTGGTACCCTATAACACTGTAGGTATGGTAAAAGCCCAATCTTCAGACATGTCTTACCTCAGGCTTGTCATGCTATCAGAGTTATAGGGGGCTACTGGCACACAGTGTGTCTGTATTGTTAACAATCTGATGGCATAAAAAGTCCATGGTTATGATGTGTCCGAGGTTACAGCAGTTCACCCTACCAACAGCTACCAATGGTGTTAGCCTGCGTCCATGGTACCAGCTAAAAAATTGATGAGTGTTTTAACTTTAAAGGCAAATAAGTTAAGTGAGGAACATGTGTGATTTATGTTAATAGATTTACACATACCTAAATTTGCAATGTAAATGTAAGTTATTTTCAATATAAATTGTCAATATAAGACAATAATGGCCAATCTGATATTTTTGCTGTAACAATAGTTTAATGACCACACACATGTAGGTATGTTTCCATTTTATTGATTTGACAAATTCAACATATATATTTAATACTTATACTTACTTATACTTATAAACGTGCAGAATTTAGAAAGGCCACATGGCCTCACTGATCCAAACGATACTGAGCTCCTTAGCAAGATTCTCTCCCTCAGTCGTGTATATATTTAAATGTTGATATAACTTAAATGTCATATATTATTTTAATGTGAAGCAAATGTGAATCAATAACATATTTTTTTATTCTTTGAATCTGAAAAACGACTCTAAAAAAAATCCATGAATCAAATGGTGATTTAATCATTCAGGTCCCAAAGATGAAATGAATGGTGATTGAATCATTAAAAATGTTGAATCAATAACCAGTCCGCTTATATTGACAATACATATTGTCAGTACAAAATGGCATATAATCACACTACTCCACCTGCCACCACCTATTCAATACATGTAGGTACATATTGCACAAGTTTCGGGTGATGGCTGCAATCAAGGTTACTTTACTAATAGCTGCAATGACCTTGGCTGCAGTGTTACTGGTATCATAGAGCTGTGATTGTATAGGAAAAAATATAAGCAAGTGAGGAAAGATGACTCTTGGATGACTAACTAAGAAGAAGTGTGCAAGTTTATGGAAAGCTCGTAACGCTGATTTAGATGCATTTCAACATCATGTGTCTATGCCCTATGGTCTTTTTATTGCAATATATTTATTTGCAATTATTTTGCAGATTTATTTGCATTTGCAATAATTTTATTGCACTTACATGAAGTGAATATTTTTTTTAAAAATGGACATCTTCAATATATAATTTAATATAATTGGCATTGGAATGGGAGGGGGCGATTTTCCCCATTTCTGGTGATATTTTTTCCCTTTTTGTGAAAATGGGAAAGCAATATTTCAACAATGGTGTACTTTCCTCGTTTAAGACACCAGTAGCAAAGAACAATGTTACTGTGTTTTGTGGGAGATTTCTGTCTTCATTCTCCATTGTGGTGAGTTGCTATTTTTTGTTCCAGAACAGTGCCAATCTTATATTGTGTTCAGTATTCACTGCCTTCAGGCTTCCTTGTTGTGTTGTCTGCGCGGTTGTTCCGCAACTCGTTGGCGGGAGGGCGTACTGAGAAGCTGTAATGAAACATCGGTGGTAGCGGCGGCGACTCGCCCAGCCAGGAATGTCACGACAGCCGGGCGAGTCTTTGTTTATCGTTCAAAATGATTGTTACGATGAATACATGGTTTTACGCAGCCTTTACCGTTGATTTAAGTTACAAGCTTCATTAAATAATGCTTACAATCAAACATGAGTGGTTTTCTGAATAAATGGTTTCATGAATCGTTTCTTCTCTTTTATCATTTGTAGTACTACCACATGTAGCGTCAACGTCCCGTTCGATTGACGGACTGTCTGGTAGGACATCACATATCAGCGTCACAACTCAGCTACAGCGGTCTTAGAACTAGACCAGAGGCGCAGTCACTAAGTCCTGGTTCAAACACCGAGAAAAACCATGCTTACTTGTTCTGGCTGTATTATGAAACAACAAAGTCAACGGATGAGCCATTCATACAGTTTACATTTTTAGCAAAAGCAATAGCAACGTAACAATAACAATACCAAACATGACCAATTCCATTCTCCACAGCAAATGATGTCACCATTTCACCTTTCCTCCGCACCTTAGAAATGTACAACAAATGAACAAGTACTCCATATTAATATCAACTGTGCGATATAAGTCAGAGGTCAGAAGTTGTGCCTAACTACAGCCACATGCCGAGGTCAAGTCAGAAGTCAGACAGTAACCGTGTATGCCTGCAGGTCATATAGAGACATACAGACACAGGACAGGTCAGATGTTATGCCAGAGGTCAGACCAGCGGTCAGACAGCAGTCGCGTCTCCTACCAGGTAACAGACAGAGGTCATGTCAGATGTCAAACAGCGTCCCCCTGCAGGTCACGCACAGAGTGAGGTCAGGTCAGAGGTCGGATCAGATGTCATGTCAGAGGTCGGGTCAGATGCCATGCCAGAGGTCGGACCAGCGGGTCAGACAGCAGTCGCGTCTCCTACCAGGTCACGCACAGACAGAGGTCAGGCCAGATGTCAAACAGCGTCCCCCTGCAGGTCACGCACAGAGTGAGGTCAGGTCAGATGTCATGTCAGAGGTCGGGTCAGATGTTATGTCAGAGGTCGGGTCAGATGTTATGTCAGAGGTCGGGTCAAAAGTCAGGTCAGAGGTCGACCCGGAGGTCAGGACAAATATCAGGCCAGAGATCATGGCCATGCAGCAGCTGTGTCTCCAAGCAGGGCACACACAAGATACAGATGCAAGGGCGCTGCCACAATATTTTTAGACGGGGGGGGGGGGGGGGCAGGCAGGTGTTCTCTCTCCCTACCTCACTTTCATTGGGCTGTTAAAATCCTACTAATTTGGGGGCAACCCCCCCCCCCCCCCCCACCCCGGTGGGCGACGCCCCTGCACAGAGTTCAGGCATGGCAGGTCAAACAGCAGCCATTTCTCCCCTTGGGTCACACAGGCAGAGGTCAGATCAAGTCAGACGGCAGCTGTGTCTCCCTGCAAGCCACTCACAGACAGGGGTCAGGTCAGAGGTCAGATGGCAAAAAGCGTCCCCTTGTATGTCACACACAGTGAGGTCAGGTCAGATGTCATGCCAGAGGTCACACCAGCGCGGCGGTCAGACAGCAGTCGCGTCTCCTACCAGGTCACACACAGACAGAGGTCAAGTCAGAGGTCAGATGGCAAAAAGCGTCCCCTTGTATGTCACACACAGTGAGGTCAGGTCAGATGTCATGCCAGAGGTCACACCAGCGCGGCGGTCAGACAGCAGTCGCGTCTCCTACCAGGTCACACACAGACAGAGGTCAGGTCAGATGTCAAACAGCGTCCCCCTGCAGGTCACAGCACAGAGTGAGGTTAGGTTAGATGGCATGCAGAGGTCGGGTCAGATGTCATGTCAGAGGTCGGGTCCAGATGTCATGGCAGAGGTCGGGTCAGATGTCATGGCAGAGGTCGGGTCAGATGTCATGTCAGAGGTCGGGTCAGATGTTATGTCAGAGGTCGGGTCAGAAGTCAGGTCAGAGGTCAACCCAGAGGTCAGGTCAAATATCAGGCTAGAGGAGATCAGGCAGCAGCTGTGTATCCAAGCAGGGCACACACAAGATACAGATGCAAGGGCGCTGCCACAATATTGTGAGACGGGGGGAGGGAGGGGGGGGGGGGGGCAGGCAGGTGTTCCCCCTCTCTACCTCACTTTCATTGAGCTGTTAAAATCCTGCTAATCTGCCCCCGGGGGGGGGGGGGGTCGACGCCCCTGCCACAGAGTTCAGGCATGTGAGAGGTCAGACAGCAGCCATTTCTCCCATTGAGTCACACAGGCAGAGGTCAGATCAGAGGTCAGACGGCAGCCGTGTCTCCCTGCAAGACACTCACAGACAGGGGTCATGTCAGAGGTCAAATGGCAAAACAGCGTCCCCTGTATGTCACGACACGCACAGTGAGGTCAGGTCAGATGTCATGCCAGGGGTCGGACCAGATGGTCAGATAGCAGCCGTGTTTCCTTCCAGGTCATACACAGACAGAAGTCAGGTCAGATCAGATGACAAGTGGCCCCTGCATGTCACGCAACAGTGAGGTCAGGTCAGCTGTCATGTCAGGTCGGGTCATAGGTCGGGTCAGATGTCCTGTCAGAGTCGGGTCAGATGTCATGTCAGAGGTCGGATCAGATGGCATGTCAGAGGTCGGGTCAGATGTCATGTCGGAGGTCGGGTCAGAGGTCAAGCCGGAGGTCAAGCTAGAGGTCGGGTCAGATCAGGCATCAGTCGTATCTCAAAACAGGGCACACACACACATGCAAGGAGCTGCCACATTTTGAGACGGGGGGGGGGGGGGCAGCTAGGTGTTTGCCCCCCTCACCCTACCTCACACTCAATGAGCTGTCAAAATCCTGCTCATCCATCTGGAGGCAGCCCAGCCCCAGCCCCCCCCCCCCTCCCCGTCTTTCCATGCAGGCCACACACACAGACAGAGATCAGGTCGCTCCTATTCAGCGCGCCGGCCGGTCGCGCGCAGGCCCAACAACTGCAGTTGTCCCGTGACACCCAGCACGTGTGTGCCGCTCCTTTCAGCCGAGCTTCACTGCTGCCACTGGTTACCAGAGCTGATGGACCGTCTGCAGGCTCCGGAGCCATGTCAGGAAGGTGCTGGAAAGGCAATGTCACTCAGGTCATGAAATGTGGATTAGATACTGAATGATGTATTTTACAATTTACTCGATTATTAATTATGTTATAGTGTAATTCAAATCACATGAACAGACATAAACAGTATCAGGAAATATGAAGTCGTGCTATGCTTGGACAAAATACCACTGGAACCCAGTATGTACCAGTAGTGTACTTTGAAATACTTGAGAAATATGCATTTGTAAGCAGTAATACTGATGCAAATTACACAGACATATTTGATTTCACTTCTTCTTGTTCTGCTCACCAACACACTTGCATACAACACTGGCAAACCTCTCATGCTAGGGTCAGCGGCGGATCCAGGAAAGAAAATGGGGTGGTGGGGGGGGGGGGGGGGGGGGGCGGTGGCATATCAGACGTCAAAGGGCCCACGAGCTGCAAGGGGCTCCCAAGCATTTTTGCCAGTCTGAAAGGGCATGCAGTCGGTCCAAGTGTATTTTCAGGTATGAGAAGGCCCTTGTCAAGCCTGAGAGGGCCTATGCCAGTATTGTAGGGGCCTTGCAAGACTTGAGAGCGCCCTATGCTGGCCTGAGAGGACCACACCAGCATGTGCAGACCTGGGAAGGACCCCTCTCAAACCAGCTTTGTGCTCCCTTAGCCTGGTAAGGGTCCCTTGGACTGTCGTAAGGCCTCTAAGCTTGGTAAATGCCCTCTCAGGCCCAGCGAGGGCCCTTTCAGACCAGTGTTGGGCCATCAAAGGTCTGGAAAGGGCCTTCTCAGTCATAGCTGTGTCCCCGGGCTTGGCAAGGGCCCTCAGGTCCTCAGACACGGATGGACCCAGGCCCAACCATCCACAGAGAGGGCCCTCCTCAGACGTTTTTGTGGGGCATGTGTCCCATTTCCCCCCTGGATCCGCCCCTGATGCTAATCAATAAAATGTAAACAAAATTTGGCCCAAATGGTAAGCCGTTACAATGATTTCAAAAAAAATGTGCTCCAAAATGTGTGTATTCCTTCACGAAGGCAAGTTTATCAAAGTTAAGCACCCTACTTTAACCCGCGCACTGCCGGGGCTTTGCGCCGAACACGAACTTGCAAGGGGGGTTGATTTCCGCCCCCCCCCCCCTGAGATCTCGAAAACTACGCTACGTAGCGAGAAGCGGAAAAAAGGCATTTGATAGCTTCACACATGTTCTATCGAAAGTATTTCAGTGTTCTTTTATGGTCAGGTAAAAATTGAGGAGTCACCAGAGGTCATCAAAGGTCAATTTTCCAGTTTTTCCTGTTTTAGGGACATCGCTCCAGCAATTCCCATATATCTCAAAAACGATGCTAGTTAGAAACAAACGGAAAAAAGCAAACGCCAGCCAGTAAAACGATTTTTGTTTATACAGCAGCGACATTGTTTATAAGTACATTTTTTGGTATCTTATCTATTGCCTTGATCTACAACCACGGACTCAACACTGATTCGGCCATTTCCACAAATTACCGTTATCGTTCGTTTGAAGATTTGTCAACGCACAGCCAGGATTGTCAAGTTAAACTGGAAGGACAATACCAATTACCAAACTAAAACCACGATAACACAACTACCAAAGATACGAACCGAGATAGCTCGCACTAAAAGCTGGAGTTTTAGCAGCTTCAGGCCGCCAGGGACCGCTAGTGAGCCAGGGTAAACACCATGGCTCACTAGCGGTCCCTGGCGGCCAATTGCTGCGAAAACTCCAGCTCGTAAGTGCGAGCCCGAACATCGCATACAAATTAATAACCAGGTCTGGTTCAATGTAAACAAACCGTCGAAAAGCATGATGGCCGCCAGGTTCTGTTGTTCGGCAGGCTGCTATCAGCGCGCACGAGCTGTTTGTTCTGAATTGCTATTGCGCGGTGATAACGATATGCTAGCGGTATAATCGATAGTTGCAGTGCTTTTAGTAGTGGGAAGCCATCTGGAGTCTACCCGATAACTTTTTGCTCCCAAGCAAATTCATGGAGTCTTTGAATATATCAGCAACTAGGGTGAATCTGGAGAAATGAAGTAATGGTTCAATTAAGAAAATTGTGTTCTTATAGACCAGTGTCAATAACTCCAACTAAGCGATGTGAGTTAGGCCACACTCCCTTTAACATTGGGGGTTTTTGACTGAGATAGCAGATTTGTAGAGAGATCTAAAAATGGGTTGTGGTGAAAGAATTGCCTCCCTACGTTAAGTAATTTCGACACAAAGACTAGTGGGACCGGTTTCATGTCCGCTGTTCCGGGCCCACGATCGGGACATGAACACTCGCCGCCGGAGGCAGGTGCACTATCTGGCACGTAGTCTCTGATCACGACGCCTCGTTAAAAGGGGATTATACGGGTTTTTTCCCCAGAATATTGAGGTTACATAGTAAAAACGGACTTATAAAGGTGGTAGAAGTCCCACGGTAGCCACATTTTTCTGGAAATGATCTCTTCTGCACGTAAGGACCATTCCAAAGTGCGCGGTGATGCCCACCGCGTATTTTTTCTGCAGGCCCGGCTGAGGCAGAGGCAGTCATCTCTTTTATGCTAATAAAAACACCTCACGTGTGGCATATTTCCGGTAAAATAAGCAATATTTGAAAGAAAATTCAAACTTGTTTTGTTTCAACAAACGACAGCAGCAGTTACCTAGTTTTCCCATAAAATACATATTTTTCATGAATTTTCATGCCAAAAAATTAAATACGTCACCACCAAATTCACTCAACGCCATCCAAAAAACACAAACCTCAACACAACAGTGTGTAGTAATACATAGTTCCGTCAGTTTTGAATTGCATAATAATGTTGTGATCCAGTGTAGGACTTGCAGATAATTCAAAACTCTAAAATTGATCTTAAGATAAAAGCTGGTGGGACAGTAGTGCCGATCAAGTACTCGTTATCTGATACTAGTCTCGAAAAACGCCCAAGTTTTAAACCGCTGATAACTTTCTGAAATAATGGACTAAATGAGCATTGGGGTATCTGTTATATGTCTTAAACGTGTTTAAAGCACATACAACTGCAAAAGAGTGCATTTACTTTCAGGACGAGAACCCGTATAAAATCCCTTAACACGCGCCCTGGAGGGGGGCGAAATCCGCCCATCCCTCCGGTTTTTTTCGAGGATAGCGCAAAACACGGCGTCGCGAGCAGCGGCCCGCCGTTTTTGTATACCTGTTTAGAACATGAACTTCCCCTTCATTATGTAAAATTATTGGCCTCAGGTCATCTCAGGTCAGGGTCCACCAGACCAGAGTCACGTGATGACCTCAACTCCAAAACGTTTGCAGTAGTACCCAGCCACAGTTTTACGCTGATCGGTTTCAATCTTGCAGAACTTCATAAGGTCATAGATACCAACCAATTTGTTGGTCTCGGATTTATAATATCGGTGACCTAAAGTCAGGTCAATTTTGTGACCGCCAACACGGTTTTATCAATAACTATCGACTAATGAAGATAGAGAAGATAAAACGGTACCAAATATGTTTGTCTCGTCGAGACACGTCTCCTAATATGCAACCATGACCAACTTGAGTCACACTTAACCTTGACCTGAGTCAGAATTTTCTCAGTTGACTTAACCCGGTCACACATGAATATGATTCGAAGCGCCTTGACAAGACACACAGCGATGGCGTAAAACTTATTGCTTTATATTTATTATGTAAACGGTTATTTGGGGAAAACAGTTTGAAAACCAAAATCACCTTTTTTGACATTCGATGACCTCTGGAGCCTAAACTATAGAACCTGAGCTCAAATCTGAGGACACCTATGTCGATTGCATTTGTCAATGACTTTCGATTGCTTGTTCCGTTTGCTGCTAACTATCATAGTTCCCGAGATATTTTGGGGTGTTCGAACCGAAGTCTTGAAAACTTGAAAATCTGACCCTTGATGACCTCTGGTGACCTCAATATTGACCTGAAGAAAAAATTAACGAAATACTTTCGAAGAGCTTGTCTCGAGCTATCTAACGTCGTTTCCCGCTTGTCGCTACGTTGCGTGGTTTTCGAGATCATAGGGGGGGGGGGGGGGGGCGAAATCCCGCCCCCCCCCCCCCCCTCCAGGGCGTGTAAATTATCAGAGGCCCACCAGGGCGCGTGTTAATATCGCTCCAGCCGCCCGGGCGGCGCGGCGGCCCCTTGTCAGAGACTGTACTTGGCGT